>JAKSZP010008543.1:0-45097 GCA_022478985.1 Massospora cicadina | reverse complement strand
ACCCCTAGCAGATAAGCAGACTTATAATTATGGTTAGGCAGGATAATAGGTTCACATCCAAAATCCCAACTGGGGGTAAGGCTAGGAGATGATAGCCCAATTTGGCTAGCACAGTTGAAATCTCATTTTGTAAAGGGTGAATAACTATTGGGAGGTTGGCAACTTAAATAAAATTTACAATGGGTACATTGTTGGTGATCCCCAAAAACTTGGCTGGAGGGTCAGGTGGCAAATATAGTTTAGAATCTTCAGCTATACCTGGTTGATGGTATCCAAGGAGGAGTTGGTAGTGGAAGGTACTTCAGCTCCCCCTAGGGTACTAAGGAGTTGGCAGTTAGAGGCAACTGGTAGGCATTCTTATTGGGTACCACGACTGCTGGTGAAGTTCAGGGAAGTTCAGAGGGGTCACATGGCCCATTGGCTAGTTTCTCAGTCTTAACTAAGTTTTCATAAACTGAAGGTAGTTGATAGGGTTATCAGGTAATTTGTTCAGTGTCTATAATGTCAGTGTAGTAGCACAACTAGTTTGGTAAAGCAGCAGCATCCTCATCTGGTTCAAGCCTATCCTCATAGTCTTGGGCTAATTGGGGTAAATTCCTGCTCTCAGGATCCTGTAAATACTTGAAATCTTTTGTTTTGCTGAAAATTTTGGTACCTAGATAAAAAAAAGAGGAGAAATCAAAACTCATTTTTGGTTGGATTAAAATGGGGGTTGTGGGGCATCTGTCCCATTTACCAAAAAAATTTAACAAATCTGTTCAAAAAGTTTGTGTGAACTTTAAGGGTAGCAATATAAGATTGGGTGTTTAGTATATCAATGATCTAAGTCTCCTTAAAAGTTTGGGGGCAACAACTTGATTTGGGTGCTTTCAGGGTTGTTGCACTAAGTATACATAAAAATCCTTCTTTGGAGCTTGGGGGTAGTGACTTGTGCTTCCAGGGTTTTGCACTCAGTAAACCATCAAAAAACTTCATTGGGTCCTTAAGGGTGACAACTTAGTTCAGGGCTCTCAGGGTTTGTGCACTCAGTAAGCTAAAAATCATTGTTGGGGCTTCAGGGGTGGCAGCAAAATCTTCTTAAATCCAGTTTCTTCAACAGCACCTTCTTCCAAGGTTAAGTTGGATTGGTTGGATAAATAAGTTCCACGGTGTCATCCCTGGCAGAATCACCACCTTTTTGTGAATGCTCAGGAACCCTGGGTTAATAACAATGTGAGGTTTGGGTGCCACCTCTGATAGCTAGTTTATCAGGTGGCACCGTTGGTATGGGTAGTTGGACATCAGGGGTAAAATTTCTGAAGAGGCATGGTGGGGATAAATCCCATTAAAGATAAAGATGGATATATAAGCCATGTATTTTTGATAGTTTATTTAAAATTGAGGGCAGGCTTACATACCTGATCATTGGAGATTTTGTAAAAAATGGGTTTGAAGGGTCTCAAGGAGGAATCTGATAAAAATGAATAAATGGGTACTAGGGATAAGGCAAGGGTGGGAGTAACTAACTGCTGATGGATTGGCAAACTTGCCAGTAGCATGATATCACTGATATGACCTTGAGTTTATATTATAGCAAGTGGGGATGGGGCACAGCTCAGATTAGTAAAAACTGATGCTCTGGCTCCTTCTATTCAATGCAACTCAGGGCTCAGATGGGGTAGCATGGTGATTCATGTTTTTGTGCATAGTGTTTGTAGAGATTGATTGATTTAATTGATAATAAGTGTATTTTGGTTAACCTTACCATGTAAAAACTTAAATTATGCATGTAAAAAATATAGAATTTTTTACTTCACCCCTGGCTCATGTAAAAACCAGCCAAAGATATAAATTATGTATATTGGAAAGAGGAGGTTATGGGCTACAATCAGGTACCCCAATTGCCGTTGCCGAGCGAGTGAGACTGTTTTGGGAGTGGCACAAAGCTGGCATGGAACGCTCAGTGAATGACAGATGTGAGCACCTCTACCGCTGGTGTCCTCAAACCAATCAATATAACAAGTGAAGATAACCCCCATACATCTGCCTGCTTTATATTAAAATAAAATTTGGTATGCAACCAATAATTTATTTGCATTTCAATCCAATACGCTAAAAGCAACTCGCTGGCAGACGGTTCACGCCAAACCAACGGCTGTGCCCCCCTGATACAGCCCCACCAATGTTTTTGATAGGGTTGGGGAAGTTCAAAGATTAATGATTTTAGCATGTTTGTTGCCCAGTGTGAATCAGTTGAGTTTTTTACGGGGCCCAAATATGACTATCAACAAATTGTCAAATGCCAGGAAGCGAGAAAAAATATTAAAAAAATTATACCCTATTGGCTCAATTATCTAAAATCACCACGAATGTGTTTTTACTGTTTTAGCCAAATACCATAATATACTGTAACATAATATAATAGTTTAAAGGGTGGTTAGCCGAGCGGGTGAAACTGCTTCCACCTAAGAGCAGGTTTGAGTTCAGAAACCTGTACTGGCTAGAAAACATTCTCGGTGTGGTATATTTGTCCCAAGGTCGACCCACCTCGAATAATTTTTTAATATAATAGTTATCATAAATATAAATCACTGAAAATTATAGTATAATATAAACACCTCTAAATTTTTTATTTTTACCCTCACTTTACGCAGCTAGGATCGTCCTCAACCCATATAATCTAGGAACTTTATTTTGCACCCTTTCTCTTACGTACCTATCTGAGCTCCAATGATAGTTTTGGATATTTTTTACCACTTCGATTTCATTTAAACGTCACATCTGAAATTGGTATTAGCGATACTTAACCTTGAACTGTTCGTTAACACTCGTCGCCCCGTCCCCCAAATTTGGGTGCCATGGCGACGGACATGATAATCTCGAAAGCGGGGATTAAAAACGTGGCGACGGACGTGATAATCTCGAAAGTGGGGATTAAAAACGGTAACCGAGTTACGTGGCGATTGTAGATTCAATTTAAATCAGGTGGGGATGATAAGTTAAATCATCGATGGTTTAAAATTAAAAGTAGGTGTGGGTAAGGAAGATTATGGGTCGACAGTGATGAGGAGGGCTCTTCAAGTTACCTCTAACCTTAAGGTTTCTAAATCTAACTCAACCTAAATACGTTATAGGTTGAGTTATTAACCTTCCACCTACACTTGTTATCTAACCAAAGTTGAATCAATCTAGAGGGTAAAAAATTACCAACCTTTCTATGGGTTTACTCGACCACGTCAAGCTGACCGAAATCGAGGCTTTAGTTGAACCCACGTATTACGGGGTTACTTTAAAACCACCCCGGCGAAAGTTTAGCCGGGGGTCGATATGGAGGCCTAGGCGGCGTAAGTCAATCCAACTTAACGGTGCCGAACCTTGCCAACTTCGCGGTTCCTTACCATTGGTTAAGGTGGGGGACGAGTTGTTTAACGACGTGTTTTACGAGCCAAACAACTTGATGGCGGGGTATAATAAGCTGATGTCGGGGCATTTGAACCTATCCAAATTTAGCACCCACCCTTCGGATCACCCCAATTTTAATGAGGTTAACCCGGGTGGTTTAAACCGTGAAGCTTTACCGAGTGGCTCGGGACCTCGGGTTTTACTCGGACGTTTGAACTCGGTTTACGATTCCCCCATCACCGCCTTCGCCTGCTCCGAAACTTCCGAAGACGATTCGGCCGCGGGGTGTGAAATGACCCGCGGCGACGCGTTCATGGTTTCGGGTCACGCCGACGGTTCGATCGTATTTTACCGGGTTCGACAACCGGACCCCCGTTTAAACTCGGTGGTGGGGCGTGACGGGAGGGGATATTTACCGCCCGATTTAACCGGTAGTGAAAATCAAGCTAGCCCATCCGACGCCGAACGGGGTTCCGATAATAAGCTTTTGGTAAGTTTTAAGTCTTTCGATCGGTTTCGCTTCGAGGTAACCGAGTTCGGGTGTTATGGGGGGCGACTTTTACCCGCGTTGCCCGTCTATTCAACCCACCGCTTTCCGGTTAAGCTTGCGTTTAAACTTGTTTACGGATGTTCGTTCGGAGGTTTAGGGGTACGGTTGAGGCTTATGAGTGGGGTGGGTAGGTTTGGGTCGAGGGCCGTCGAGGTTTGATCTGACCGGCCGGGTTGGTTCTTAAAGTGGTTTAACAGCAGATGATGGATTTTTAGTTCCAACTGGGTTGGTTTTTAAGGTGGTTTAACAGCAGATGATGATGGATTTTTAGTTCCAGGGTTGGTTCTTAAAGTGGTTTAACAGCAGATGATGGATTTTTAGTTCCAACTGGGTTGGTTTTTAAGGTGGTTTAACAGCAGATGATGATTTTTAGTTCCAACTGGGTTGGTTTTTAAGGTGGTTTAACAGCAGATGATGATTTTTAGTTCCAACTGGGTTGGTTTTTAAGGTGGTTTAACAGCAGATGATGATTTTTAGTTCCAACTGGGTTGGTTTTTAAACAGCAGATGATGATTTAACAGCAGATGATGATGATTTTTAGTTCCAACTGGTGTTGATTCAAATCATTGGTGGCAGCGTTTTAACGAGGGATGATCATTTGGTCAGTGGTAGATGTTTAGCCCCAGCCCATAACGATCCCATCGAACTTGACGGGGTTGGGGTCAAAAATCGTCTTAAGCTGGGACTAACTTGGGGTGGCTACCGTTAGGTGGAGTGTACCGCCTTCGGGTTGGGGAACCGGGGCCGGATCCAGTTGCTCAAAATCGTTCGCACCCGCCCCCCCTCGCCTTACGATCCGGCGTCCGTGGTCCTCTCGGTGGCCGATACCGGGGAGGTGTGCGCGTGGGACCCCCGCGATGGCCGGTGCTTGGCCACCTTCCACCCAACCGACGGTACGAACGCGGGCTTGATCGACAATCTACACGTGGCCGGCAACGATCCAAAACTTGTGCTGTGCGCCGGCCCCGGGCAACTGTTCTTTATCGCGTTCGCCGACCTTAAGCTGGTCTCCAACCTCTCGCGGGAGATGCTTTACGCCGCCGCCCTCCCGCTGCCAGCTTGCGGCCCGCCCGACCGGGTGCCCGACCGGGTGCCGGTGCTCGTTTTGGGGCCCAGCTTTATGGAGCTCCTGTTGGGCGAGGCGATTCTGGCGGGCGAAGGCTTCGAACTGCGGTGTCGGCTGCCGCTCGGGATGGCGGTGTCCGCGTGGCGTGCCAACATCTACGCCCCTTCACCTGACCGCTTGCAGGTGCTTCTGGTGTCCCCGACGGCGTTCGTGGTGGTGCAGGTCGAGCATCAGCAAGCTATGCGCCAATTGACCCAACAAGTACCGCCACCAACCGATGACGCGTGGGCGGATGGCTTCTTCCTCCCCGACCGCCAGCTGGTGGTCACCACCTTGGGTGGCGGCATAAGCCACTATCGCTTTGATGCGGTGGGCGGGCTGGTGAGGGTGGGGGAGCGAACCTTGGAGCCACCCCACCCGACCACCCACCTTTTTTCGCACCTCCGCCTCGGGGGCGAGGACTTTTTGGTTAGCGTGGACCGCGGGAACTCACAACTGGTATTTGATCGTGTAAGCCTACCCCCGGCGCCACCCAACCCGGTGGGCAACCCGGTGGGGCGGTGGCGTCAGGCGCTGCCCAAGCCTGGCGAGGCGGTGGGGGGCCAACTAACGTGCCAGACGCCCATCACCCTGGAGGTTGAAGGCAGCCCCAAAGGCTTCGTGGCCATGGGGTTTAGGGACGGTACGATCCGCATCGCGCCACGGGCGCACCTGTTTGGCGTGGCGGGGGAAGATGCAAGTTGGCGCCAACTGACCTCCCATCGCCACGCGGTGACTTGCCTCTATCAGCCTTCGGGTCTCGGCAGTAAGCAGCTGCTGCTCTCCGGCGACGCGTGGGGTGGGATCCGGCTCTGGGAGCTGAGTTCCTGGGTCCGGCTGGCCTCCTTCCTGGGCCACAGCCACCCCGTCCACCAGTTTTTCCAGCTGCCGTCGCCGGCCCAGTTCGTGTTCGGGCTGGCTCGGGATGCCTCCCTCTCCGTGTTCTGCCTCAAGCGCGTGGCGTGCTTGGGCCTCATCCCGGGCCACCGCGCCCCCGTCGCCCAGGTCCGCTACGCCGAATCCGTATTGGAGGTGGTTTATGGCGATGGCAACCGCACGCGTTGGAACCTGCTCCCCAAGGGGATCGGGCTGGCGGCCGGGGCTGGCGCGTGGGCCGTTGGGGTCGAGCTGTGCGACCCGCGGTCCACCCCTTCAACAGCTGAGGTTGCGTGCTACCCCGTCTGGGACGTACGCCATCCGTTTCCCGCCCTTGACGTGTTTGACGTCGACGTGAGGGGCCTACTCCATTCAGTGACTTCATCGGCCGAGCCCAGCATCGAGTTCCTAGCCCAAGCGAGGTGCAAGCGCCGGGGCTCTCCGACCGAAGCTGACCTCGAAACCAACCTTTCCCCTGCGGAACCCCCCGTGGCGCCGGAGCGGGCGGACGCCCACCCAAGGTCCGTTGGCACGGGTTCCTACCTGGCCAAGGTTGTTTTCCACGCGCTTCTGGCCAGGGAGGCGGTGACCGATGCCTGTGGCGCAACCGGTGGTTTGGGCGCGAGCCAGCTGTTGTTTGGGGTTAGAGGCGCCGGCGCCAAGGTTTCGTTTATGCTCCGAGGGCCTCCTTCGTCGGAGGGTTTCCAGCGGGGTTGCTGGACGGTCTCACCTTACGCTACGGCATCCCGGCTCCTCCCCCTGGTCGTGATGGCGAAGGCGTTCAGCTCCGAGGCCGAAGCCCTCGCCGTTGTAACCGATTACGGGTGTCGGTTGCCAGAGCTGGTTGGCGGGGGCTTCCAGTTCCCGTGCCTGGGTTATTTGGCCAAGTTCTGGCGGGACGCGTCAATGGATATCCACCACGTCGCGCGCAGCCTGTTTCTGTCGCTGTTCAACCAGTTAGGCCCTACCCACCGGTGCCAACTGGTCGCCCATTGGGTAGCGCACCTCCCCCAGACCCTACCCGTTGACCTCGTTCGGCTTCCGGCGGGGGTGGCCGCCCTGGCCCTGGGGATCTTAATGGTCCACCACCCCGACCTAATCTCGGAGGCCAGCGCCCGCACTCGCATCGCGCGCTCGCTGGAGTGGCTCCTCTCGGCGCACTCCAAGTTCCGGCGGTCAGCCATGCACGTGATCGCCACCAAGTTCCAGGCGTTCGAGGCCCACGTGGATGGCGTCTGGATCCTCCGTTGCCTCTATGACGCCCATCACGACCCAGACCGCCAACTGCGGCAAGCCGCGCAGCAGGCGGCCGTGCAGATCGCCCTAGCCAATACCCCGCTCTTCATCACGTCGCTGGGGCTGGTTAAGGGGTCGCAGCCGTTGGGCGCCATCCTGCAGCTCATCTCCCGGCTGGTGCCGAGCTACCCGGCGGCGCTGTCGCCCCACCTGCCTCGGATCGTCGAGGTGATCGTCAAGGCGCTGCACCCCCGCGACGCGGAGCAGCGGCACGCGCTCATCGCCCCCGCCACCCAGACCCTCCACGACCTGGTGGGGGCGTACGCGGCGGTGGCCTTCCACCCCGGATCCCAGCGCCTCGCGGTCGGGGTGTCGGAGGGGGCCGCGATCGTGTACAACCTGTACACCGCCACCCGCAGCCTGGTGGTGGAGGGGTACCACTCCCCAGTCACGGCGGTGGCGTTTTCCCCCACCGGCCGGTACCTCGCCACCTTTTCGTCCGACGAGTCCGTGCTCAAGGTGTGGAGCGCCTCCCCCAAGCTGTTCGAGATGCTGGCCAAGACCTTCCGGGGCCACCCCCCACCCCCCGCCCGCTTAAAGGGTTCGTCGCCCCCCACCTCCGGGCGGGCCTCCCCCACCCCGGGCCCCCCCGACGGTACCCCGGCGCCCAGCCCGTCCCACAGCTTCTTCTCCTTCTCCCCCACGCCCTACCGGACCTTCAACACCGGCCTGGGGGACCCCAACGGTAAGCGGTCCTTCCCCAAACTGGTAACCACCTTAGGTTCGCCCGGCGCTCACCCCACCCGCCTCAAGTTTGCTGCCGACCGCACCCTCCAGCTGGAGGCCGATGGGCTCACCCTCACCTTCAACATCTGATCCGCCCTTCAACCTAAGGGTACCCTGCACATGATCCAACCCTCGGTCCGGAGCCTTATCGGGCGGCTGGGGTCGCCAGGCCTCGGTTGATCGGTGGTTCCGGATTGCCCAGTCAACCCTCTAAACCGGCGGCGCAAGGTCTCCCCCTGCGTCTACGACTATCCATCCTTAGCATCTACATGGACGCTATCCATCATTATCATCTATATAGACATCTATTATCACCATCATGATCAACCATCGCCGTCAACTATTTTGAAACCCCCCTGAGCCAATTTAGCCCCGGCAGCCTAATTCCGGGGCTGAGGATCCCATTTACACCTACTCCGATACCACGGCCTCATAAAGCTCTATTTTAACCCTCCCACCCTAGAGCATCAAGTTGGGATTTTTATGCCCTCTCACCCGTTAAACCTTAAAGCTGCGGCCATCCGAGCCCCTTGAAAGCTAAACCGAAATGGCTTACCCCCAACCTCTTTGGTGCCCTTAGGGGGACGGTTTGATAAACAAGTGCTGACCCCCCACCATCGTTAAGTAATGGCGCTAAGGTCACGTTTAACACGTCTGCCGCCGCGTCCTCATATTTGGGCGATGGGTGGGCTTCCGTGGGGGCCCGTCACTTAAATACGGGTGGCGTCTCACTTTTTTATCACTGGGTTTTGGGTGGCGTCTCCTTGTTCAAAAATGGGATTTCGAATCGGAATTTTAAAAGGAATTTATATGAGCGCTGCGATAGAGATATAAAATAACCGGAATCCCCGGTTTTGAAATTTAAGCACCGTAGAAACAGAAAGGATTAAGGCCAAGTATGATTTGTTAGCAATCAACTCTGCACCCTATAAAGTTGCAAATCCCAAAGGTTACCGTAAGTGGTAATATGGGAAGGGGCCGGTAGTACAGATCACGGTTGAGGTTAGCCTAAATTGAGGTTTATAGATGGGCTAGAATACTTAACATTTTGACGTATGGAAACACATCCATGTGACTTCAATTCGCTAGCGGTTGTCAGCCGGCATCACGTTTATGTGGCTTCAATTTCTGGTGATTGTCGGCCTGAAACTTGTGGCTTCAATTATGTGGCTTCAATTTCTGGTGATTGTCGGCCTGAAACTTGTGGCTTCAATTATGTGGCTTCAATTTCTGGTGATTGTCGGCCTGAAACTTGTGGCTTCAATTTCTGGTGATTGTCGGCCTGAAACTTGTGGCTTCACCTGATTGACGGGTATCAGTTCACATCCATTGATTGTGATATTTGTTCTTATCGGTTATCTCCGAAAATAAACTCGCATCATCTGTCGGATCAATTCCACGGTGTCGCGGGCTCTTTCTAAAATTTTTAAACCATCATAAGGCTTCATTTAAAGGGATTAAATAATTATCCTAAAGATATGTGGAAGTGATGAGGTGTATGCTGATAATCTATCGGATATTGGTGATCAACTATCAGATATCAGTGATGAAGAATCAGATAGCGGAAGTGAGATTGAAGTCAGAAGGATGGTAAATCTGCTTAGGTCAGTAATAGGTGATGATTCCGATGCAGAGAATGGAAGTTGAATGGGCATGCCAGGACAGCGTTATCAATTTACAGAGTTGTGTGGAGGAGTCAGTACAAATTTCACTTGGCAATTGCAATATACGCTCAGCTATGGAACTTCTCCTCAGAGATGGTTTATTGAAATTATTAACAGAAACTAATTGCTATCGTGAGCAGCAGAAAAATGTTTCTGAAATAAAAATAAAAAGTGGGCTTATGTAGATATCGATGAAATGAAAAAAATTTTGGCATTAATAATTTTAATGGGGTTAGTAAAAAAAACTGAAAAGGATGAGTATTGGTCAACAGATCCACTAATCTGTACACCAATTTTTGGGAAAGTGATGACCAGGAATAGATTTTGCCAAATATGGCGATACTGGCTTTTTAGTAATAATGAGGATTGTAGAGAGCAATTGATAAAATTAAGCCAGCGGTAAGGTATTTTCAAAGCAAATTTCAATTTATAAACTGATGAAGGAATTATCTTTGGATGAAGCTACTATACCATGGCGGGGAAGGCTTTCCTTTCGAACCTATAATCCAGCTAAAATTATTAAATATGGCATATCAGTATGGTCTGCGAGGCTCGTTCTGGATATATATGCAACTTTGAAATAGATTGTGCCCAAGGAATAAAATTGCAAGAGGCAATAATTTCTATATTATCACCATACCTCAACTTGTGGCATGAAATCTATATGGATAATTATTACAACAGTGTAGCAGTTTCAGAAGGATTGCTAAAAAAGAGGACCGATGTCTGCGGAACTTTACGGAAGGATAGAGGTGTACCCCCATGTTTGAAAAATATAAATTTGAAGAGCACTAATACGGAGTCAAAAAGAAAAAGCAATATCCTAATCCAAGCTTTCAAAATGAAAAACTTTATATATGATTTTGACGATACATTCAGCAAATATGGTTGATATCACACACCCTAAGACCAAAAAAACCGTTGCAAAACTGACTCGCATAGTAGAGTACAAGTACATGAAGGGTGTAGACTGTGCTGACCAATACTTATCACTCAATTTTACTAAAAACAAAAAATGGATGAAGAAAACTGTTTTGTATTTCATAAATGCAGCCTTATTTAATGCTCAGCAATTTTACATAAAAAGTTCTGGTGATAATATTCGATTTAAAAAATTTCGGGTGTAGCAAACTCATGGCTACAAACTACAACCGAAACCAAGGAATCACAATCAAGTGTGATCAATAATTATATGATTTCTACTTTTAGCGCTAACCATACTTTTGAACCAGGTCAATGTGGCGAACATACTTCAAGAACTTCAAAATATGATCCGAATGATGGGTTGTGTCTGGAAATGCGAAAACAAAATTATTTGAAGGATCGGAAAAGGAAAATTAGAAAACCCCCGCAGAGCGTGCAGAGTACGCTCCGCTGCCAAGTAAAGCTCAACAGCATTTATGTGCCCCTCATGTAACGTTCCGTTACAAAGGAAAAAGTTTTGAAAACTATCATATGAAAGGGAAATATTAATTTTAATAAAACCTTCTTGAATAAAAAACGTTATTTTATTATTGAATTAAGTAAGGCTTAGAACTTTTTAAATAATAATTGTCTGCCTCATTAATTACTTTTAATAAAGCTTGTAAAAAGTGCCAGTGGCTAGCAGTAGTTTTCGTCAATATATACCGGCGACAAGTGCAAAGCTTTTTATCAAAGTTGCGGCCAAAGTGTTAACTAGCAACTGCATTGATAAACACGGGAGAAGCTATGGTTATCTACTAGTGGGGTATAGGATTAAGTTACCAATTTGACAGTTAGCTTGGGATACATTAGGGTTGGTCACTGGCACCCGATATGAGATATTAGGAAATTTGCTTATAGGCAAAGGACAAATAACTTATGATGGTCAATTGAATGAAACCACTTAGGGGGTTAACCTTTTGTATAAAATTGTATTGGGTTGTTCGGAAAGTAATTCCGTATTTTTTTATGAAAATCATCTTTCATCTTCATAAAAAATGGTTAAAGTTTTACCTTATGGTAAAAAAAACTTAAGTGCATGATATATGCCTTATGGCTGAGGGTTGGTAGAAACTTTAACATTTTACCTACCGTTATGATAGGGTACTATCAAGATGTTTTGTCATTTGACTTTTAAAAGAATAATACCTGAGATGGTTACTTTAGTAATGATTGGATTAGCCTAACTAAAACTGCATATGATAGCAGGCAAGTAGCTGGTAGATGGCTTCAAATTTATTTAACTTATATCAAATTAGGTAGCATTTTAGTTGTGATGGTTTAGGAAATCATCTTATAAATTGATCATTATACACGCATGTTTATTTCATCACCTACTCCTAGACTATTTACCAATCTCAGATAAGTTTGACACAAACACTCTTATATATAATTGTTCAGCTAACTTGATTAGTCTAACGTTTTAGGTATAAGGTTACCAGTTTTTCACTTATAGTTTTTATCATCTAGTTGATTTTATTGGTCAATTATATGGTAAACTTTCAGAGCTATCTATATTACCTCCTTTTATTTATTTGGTTGATTTAATTGGTCAATCTATACTAAATTTACTGATCATTATCTACAATAATCATCTTAGATCTAGTTGATTTTATTAGGGGAGGATACCCTAGTAGTAAAATAGGGACCTCTCCCATTGCCTCCCCGAGTTCGATTCCGGTACAGGAACTTTGGGTAGGGGACAATTATGACTGTGTTGGCATTGTCCACCAATGCCCAAAACCGTCATAGCAAATAGAAAAGGCGGTCCATGGAGTTCCTGGCCTATCATACGCCGCGCATGGAGGCTTTCCGGATTTTATCCTCCTTTCCCATACATTCGATTTCCCTTAATCGGTGCGGTATCGTCCCCAGGTCGGCCCACCTCGAATAAAATTTAAAAGCTAGTTGATTTTATTGGTCAACCTATGCAAAGCCAATCCACACCCATAGTAATTTGGGCTCATCAGTTATGATCGCATACTTGAACATACCCCCCAGCCATAGGACATATATCATGTCAAAAAAAAATTGGGAAAAAAGAACCTCCTTTAAAAAAACTCTAAAAAGTATGAAATAATTGAGAAATTAAGCCTACTCAATAAAACCCTTTTTTGAAGTTGCCACCATATTTTAGACTGAATTATAGAATGTTGCTCACAAATACAAATTATATCTTATGTCTGGATTAGGTTCAATTGTAAACTATAAGCAACTTAGAATAAATAGTACTGAGTATATAAATTATAAATACCCATTATAAGTCAGTTAAAATATGGCTCCAACTTCAAAAAGGCTTTTAATGAGGAGTTGTAATTCTCGATTATTTCATACTTTTTAGAGCTTTTTTTAAAGGAGGTTCTTTTTTTCCCCCAAAAAAACTTTGCCCCCAGCTCTTTTCCCCTCAAAAAATTAGTACATTTTTAAAAGTGGCGCTTTTTCCTACTTTTATTAGATATTACTATCTCTATATATTGTTTTTGGCCCCTTACTATTTCTCTATAAAATTAAACCTCATTGTATATCTATTATATATAGTATCTTATAAACAAATATTCTAATTCATTTTATTAAATTTAGTTGATTTTATTGGTCAAATTATACTAAATTTACTGATCACCATCTACAATACTTCATTTTATTGAATTTGGATGATTTTATTGGTTAACATATGCCAAATTTACTGATCGCCATCTACAGTAATTCATTTTATTAGATTTGGTTGCTTTTATTAGTCAATCTATGTAAATTTATTGATCGCTATCTAAAATAATTCATTTTATCAAATTTAGATGAGATTTTTGGTCAAATTATGCAAAGCGATAGCCATCTATAATGATTTAAGCTCATCCCGCCATGAGCTCATACTGACTGAATTTTGAACATACCCTCAGCCATAGGGCATATCAAAAGTGCTTTGAAGCTATCGCTTCACCGGTGCCGGAATTAAGTTTATCCGGAGTTGTATTAGTCCCACAAGTATCCATCGCTTCCGAGCCCATTTTGATATATTTACTAAAATAATAGGCAGATACTTGACCAATACTTACAAAAGTAAAATAGGACCTAAGTTGGAGCATTTTCTATTTTTGGAGAAGATGATCATCCAAATCGGTCCAGTATGTTCAGTTATGCGCGAACAAACATAGAAAAAAACCCATACATACAGGTCAAATTGATAACCTTTTTCAAAGTCGGTTAAAAACGAAATTACTTTCCGAACAACCTAATAGAATGTATATTATAGTATGACTAGCCGATTTACCCGTGCTTTACTACGGTGTCTAAAATTTAAGATTTTCAATTTATTAATTTAGATTTTATATTATAGATAAACAAAACCACTCAGTCAAATCTAATTGCTCAATCGAATCAACCAAAAACCACTCAGGTAAACCTCACTGAACTTATCAAAACAACCAATAACTAATCACCCCTCAAAGCTAAACTGTACTATCAGTTCGAACAAAAGCCATCAATTACTCGGCCAAACAAAAAAAAACCTATCGAATCAATCAAATAACACCAAACTGCTACCCGAAACATCTCTTTATACTTAAAATCATTGAGTATGTGACATATCTTCCAAACTGATAAATCAACTTCTACTTAACTTGCCAAAAATATTTTATTAATTAGGTGAACCAAATTAGGCAGGTTTTTAAAATATATAAACCTAACATCCAAATACCCGTGCTTCGCTACGGTATTTAGTTTATCAGATGATAAGCTCACATTGTAGCCTATAGGCTGTGCCAGCACTACTCTCGAGCCACTCGGACTAACAGCTCCACTGTTGCCCTCGTGGCTGGTGAGCTGATTATCCTAACTACTTAATTTACTTAAACTATAATACTGTTTTTTGAGTTTCAGGTGAGCAATTTGGTAAATTATTCAATAATATTTGTCAATTCTCACCCACCCGCCCAAATAGATTGAACCCATCAGGCTCGATAATTTCAGATTCGATGAGATTCGCCAATTCTCACCCACTCACCCAAATAGATTAAACTTATCAGAGTCGATTAGCTTCAGGTGAGCAATTTGGTGAATTATTCAATGATTTTTGTCACTTCTCACCCACTCGCCCAAATAGATTTAACCTATCAGACTCGAAGGTTTCAGATGTTAGTCAGTGAGTGAGTGAGTGAATGTGTTTTAAGTAGATATTGGTAGATAGCCTTAAATAAATTCAGAAACCATTAAACCTATCGAATATTCTAACCTCCAACCACTTAGCTAAAATCAATATAGCCTACCAAATTAACTAAACCATCAATCACTTACCTGAAACTATTGAGCCTATCGAATCAACCAAAAAATAAACCGCTACTCAGCAAAAACCAATTACGGAATTTACAACAGCCACAAACTACCAACCCCTTATCAAAAACCTATGAAAAAATCGAATTAAATGAATATGAAAATACCCAGCCAAATTGCTATATAATTATATTAGAAATATATGTTCTAGATCTTAAATAGAACTGATATTTAAATTTATATGATTATTTTAAATAATTACATATTAGCATTCCGTTCCCAAACTTTATAGAATACTTGTGCCAAGTTTGGTGATTTTTTGGTTAATTGCTCGAGATAATGCATCCGGTATAAATAAATAAACAGAATGATAGTTTTGTAAAGAAAAGTTTGGCTAATTCTTGTTGATACCCAGTTTAACACAGATTTGTTTATGGGCTTAAAGTTCATCTGATGATCCTAATCAATTCTTTTTAATATTTGTAGATGGTTATCGATAATATTAAAAAATCAAATTATATTGAATCAATATAAAATTACCAACCATTCAGCCATACCCAATTAAACCTATCGAATTAAATAAACCACTTAACGCACCAATGCCCCGAACCGAGATAGCGAGTAGCAAAGGCGGTCCATGGAGTTCCTGGCCTATCATACGCCGCGCATGGAGGCTTTCCGGATTTTATCCTCCTTTCCCATACATTCGATTTCCCTTAATCGGTGCGATATCGTCCCCAGGTCGGCCCACCGAATAAAATACTTTTAACTAAACCACTTAGCTAAAACAATTAAATCAAAAATCAACCAATCACCAACCGCTTCGTAACCAAAACTAAATGTATCGAAACAACCAAAATCACCAACCACTTACCAAAACCAATTAAAGTATCGAATCAACCAATCACTAACTTCTTTATTAAAACCGTTAAGCTTAATCAACCCAAAACCACCAACCGCTCGACAAAACCATTTAAACTACCGAATCAACCGAATATCAAACTTCTCAGCCGTAACAATATACCGATTTCCATTTAAAAACATAAAATTTTAACTTGTTACATATAAAACTTTTTATTTTACTATAAAATTAAAAATCCGGCTTCGAGGTGCACACGGACCCCCTCCCATCCACCTATAGCCAAATTTTCAGAGCTCTACATGCTCTAGTTTTGGCTGGGCATCGCGCACACGCATTTGCTTTTATGTATATAGATAAGTGTCTGAAATAGAGCTTGTAAGATTTGATTACAGACAGAATTGACAGTGAGTTTAAGAAAATTGTATAAAAAATGACCATTAACCACTTAACAAAACCATTTAAAATATCAAATCAACTAAATATCTAACTGCTCAGCCGTAACTATAAACTGACTAGCATCGAAAATATATAGGATTTTTACTTGATACATATAAAACTTTTTTTGAACATGAAAATTAAAATTTTTGATGGATTATTGTATTGTCATTGAGGATACATAAGTGTGCCAAATTTAAGAATTTTTTATTGACAATAAGTGTCTGAAATAGAGCTTGTAAGATTTAATTACAGACAGATAGAATTGACAGTGAGTTTAAAAAAGGGTATAAAAAGCGATTACGCCAGGATTTGAACAACTGACCTTTTATAGAGTTGAAGTTTAGAGCCAAAAGCTGAGCCAATTATGCTAGATTTTTTAAAAACTCCATACTTTATTCAATAAATTTAAGGGAAAGTAAGAGGGGAGGGTGGAATACAGGTGATTCAGCTGAGGGTAAAAAACTGAGGATTTGGGCTGCTAGAGTTCTAGCACCTCCAACCATTGCTGATCGGCAATTGCCATCACTAGCCATGGTTCTAGCAGTGGCGGGCTTACAGGCCATACTATTCTCAGATGATTAGTAGCTTCATTGCGTGCAATGAGTGATCTGGCAGGGAAAGCCAAATATGTGGCCTTATAACACCTGGGGATTATGCGTGAGAATTTTGAGATCCGGTGGAGCTGATCAGAGATAATCCAAATGGTCTTCAATACCAAACCTCTGTGATGGGGGTGCTCATTGCTCATAACCTTAGCAACAAGCGCATAGTGAATTACCTATATACAATAATAGTAAATGAAGGCTTGTAGTTAGATTGGAGCCATTCTCAGGGTTTTTGTAAAGAACAGGTTCTGCAATAGATGTATACCCGGAGGCAAATAATCACCTGATATGATATATCACATTTTAGACCAGTATTTTTTGAACACAGTATATTTATAATAGCAATGTGCTATGTCTGCTTCCAGTTTGGTGTATATGGGGCATTCTTTGTGCTGGTAATCCAGCCCACTGTGCTTGCCTGATTTGAATACCTGATTAAGGATCTGCCATGTTACTGACCGCTGTTTGGCTGTAACCAAGTGGAAGTTCAGGCCTGAAATCAACTCCTTCATTGGGTAGTTGGTGTCATAGCCTTCAGTAGTCTAGTCATTAAGGATTTGTGGGCAGGTGGGCAGATTGCACCCCAGTTTTGGGAGCAGATCCCCATATTCTATCAGCATCGATTTGTACCTAATTCTGATCAACTTGGTTGCATATTTGTCAGCAATTCAGTTATATTTCTCCCACTTGTTGCAATAATCATTGCAGAATTATATGCTTCAACATCCCTTTTGAATTTAGTTGACCTCTTGGTCCAATTTTTTGAATGACCACCCACCCTGGTGCATGGCCCAATTGCAGAGTCACCAGTAGGGCAGAGCTCCTTTTTGTAAGGTTATCTTTGGGTGGTTCACCATCCATTCATGTAATGATTGGGTGGAGATTGGCTCTTGGAGGCCTTGAGCCCTTTCCCAGTTCATTCCCCATGCTAGAGTCAGGCAGCGCATGTGCATCTGTGTTAGCTTCAGAAATAACTTCCCCCATATGCACCAGGCATAAGATTCAAAGTTCAGTAGGCCCATGCCTCCTTTGTTCTCTGGTTTTGACAGGGCTTTCTGTGGAATTGGTGCTGCCTTTGCCTTGAACCACAGGAAAGTTTAGAGCATTGACCTGATTTTCTTCTCTAGGTTTGAGCTCATTGGCAGCACGTGAGCAACATATCATAGCTTCAAGAAGATGAAGACATTTATCACCTGCACTTTCTCCTTGAGGCATAGTCTGGCACTTTTTCAGCATGACATTCAGAATGATAAGCTTGTCAATGCTTCTTGTTTGGTCTCCAGTATAGCTGGTCCCTTGTCATTGAAGAGTATCTCAAGGTATTGGACAGTCTAGAAGCTTGTAATTGGCATTGTGTCAGTTGGTGGTCTGAAGTTTGGGTTGCTGACCCTCATTACTGAGGTTTTTGCCAAATTTATTTTTGCATTTGATGCAAGCTGGTAAAGGTATAATAGATCCTTGGTGCCCTGGAGGTCAGTCGAGGAGCTTATTCCTACAACTGTATCATCTGAAAATGCTAGTATCTTCAGTGGCATTTGGTTAGGGTGGACTAAACCCCAAAGCTTCATGTCTGCTGCCACCAGTAGAATGTTAGCTGCAAAGTTGAAGAGTATCAGTGACATGGGGTCTCCTTGGTGGAGACCTTGCCTGACAGAGATTTCATTGGTTGTGCCATCTACAACTATAAACTTTGTTACCAGACCTGAGTATAGTGTTATTATCCATGCCCAAAACGTGTTGGGGATACCAACTGCCTTCAGTGCCTCATGTAGGAATGACCACGCTACTCAATCATACATCTTTTCCATGTCAAGGAACATAAGGTATCCTTGTTCAATGCCCCTTGTATCCTGGAGTATGCTCTGGACTGAACCTATGCTGTCCCATATACTACAGCCTTTAATGAAACTGTGTTGGGCCCTATGGAGCATGCATGGTGCTGTTGCCATCAGCTAATTAGATAGTATGCATGTGAGCAGTTTATAATCAGTGTTTGATAGTGCAATCAGGCACCCATTCTGAAGTTGGCATCTGAGGCCTTTTTTGTACAGAAGTACAATTTAGGTCTCATTTCTTCCTGGGACTTGTTTGCCATGGGTCAAACAGTGGTTAAAGAGGGCTTTGAGCTCCAGCACAATGTGGTCTCAGAATATGCTGTATATTTCTGCACACATATTGTCAGGACCTGGTGCTTTCATTCTTTGTAAATCCTTTAGTGCCCTCTTAACTTCATTGATAAAGATTTTGGCAGATAGCTTGGCAATGTCTTTCAGCATACAGCCACCCAGTGCTGGCTTGGCCAGGTCAATAAGGGTTTTTGTCACCAATTTGCTCATTTCTTGCTGTCAGAATAGATTGCTGTAAAAAAGCTTAACTTTATGCTTGATTGTTTTGGGATCTGTTGATACTTCCCCATCTGCTGTCTCCACTTCCCATACCCTAGCCTTAGTTCAGATTTTCTTGAGGTGTTTAAGGCCCTCTTTGGTCATCATCCCCACTAAGCTCTGATATTGGTAAGTTGCTTTGGTCTGTCTCTCTGAGGCTTGTTTCATCATTATAGCCAAATATTTTTTGTGCGTTGTTTGGTACTTGCTTCACCAGTCCTTGCTGTTCCAGTGGGTGAGCCTCAGGCTTTCTAATTTAGACTTCAGTTGCTTTATGGCAGCTGTTTGCTTGTAGGAGGTCACTTTTTCAAACTTCATACTATCATGTTTCATCTTCATTTTGATCCAGGTTCATCTTTTTAGTGGGTCTAGCTCTGGGCAGTTGTCCAGATGTGCTATTAGCTGATCCAGTCCCGCATCTACCATTTGGTGCCAATCCCCATTTCTCAATGTGGCTGGTGCCAATTGCCACTCGTGGTTCCTTAGAGGTTTGTCAAGGTCAATCTCCACCTGGATGACCATATGGTCACTTTTGGCATTTATGCTAACCTTGCTGTTGGACGTCATTGGCCTAAGGCCCAATGATATGAGGATGTGGTTTAACCGTGATCCTGATGGCAGGGATCCAGCGGCATCATATGTTTACTGCATTAGATTGGCCAGATTGTCATCCTCTTTGTCAATAGTTAGGCATATCCCCAATTTAACTAGATAATTGAGCATCTCATTGGCTTTACTGTTGGGTCATTCTCTCATCGGGTATGTATCACAACTCACATTTTTCCAGCAGTTCAGGTCACCTGCTATTATGGTTGTCACTTCAGATGGCACTTCTGCTAAGAAATCCCAAAAAATACAGTTTTCGTGGAGCTTCAGCAGGGTGTAGACTGCTACCATCCGTATGCTCCTGCCAGTTTCTCTGTTTGTAGCCATCACTATCAAGATCCTACTGGTGTAAGTTTCTTTCACAAATTCTAGGTCTATTTTCTTATCCATTGCAACTATTGCCATATGGTTCATCCATAGGGCTTGGTAGCCTATCTGGCAGGACCATGAATGGTTTTTTGCATCACAGTTTGAGCTTGGCACCATTTCTTTTTGGTTACCAGCTTGTGTTTCTGAAATAAAAATTAGGTCAATATTATTATTAGTTTTAAGTGGTGCATTTTCCTCCTCCTCATTTGTATGCTCACCATCCCCCAAGCATTTGTAGTTGCTATCCTCATTTCTGGCTGCCTGACCCATGGGTATGAGGTTTAGCATTGTCTGGGTTGTGAATTGAGTCACATACAGAGGTCAGGTTGGTCATTGGTGGTGTCAATGGTTGGTAGGATGCAATATTTAGTTTTTGGGATCAGTTGGTTGGAACTGGTATTATGTTTCTGGGCATCTTGTGCACTGAAAATTCAGTTGCCATACCTGTCTCCCTGTTAATGATTAATGGGGATGGTTTTATGAAGGGTCCAGATGCCCCTTGTTTTCTTTGGGTGGACTGGTGGATTTGCCCTCATCCATCAGCCAGATTTGCACCCCTTTGTTTAATTTATTGGCAGAACTCAATTTTTTAGTCGGTGATTGCCCAGCCAATTTTGTCAATCTCAACTTTTCTGCAAATTTTTTCCGGTTGCCTCAGGCTCATTTGCCAATGACTTCTGATTTATTTTTTTATTCCCTTTTGTCTTGTCAGGCTTTGATTTTGACTTGTTGGAATCCTGTGGCCGCCTGTGCTTGAAAGACTTCTTTGGGTTCACCTTCTGCCATCTCTCCTCCTCCCAGACCATCCATTCTGCTTGGGGTGGACGTTTCTCTGCTGGTCCTGGGCTGGTTCCCTCATCCATTGCATAAGATTTGGGGTTCAGATTTATAAACAGTTCATTATCTGCTTTGGGTCATTTTGCTGTTTCCTGTTCCCATGCCTCTCTGTGTGCCAGGTCTAATTCTTGTCATTGGCATTTCATATCCACTACATCCATTAAGTTTTGTGGGATCCATTCTTTGGCTTTCAGGTAGAGGAAGGTCTTGGTTCCCACCTTGTTAATTCCCCTGATGGGGTCATATTTGTACTCCTGAGTAGTTTTACCTTTATGATGGTGGTATTGAACCATAGTGTGGCTGGTCTGATAGCAGAACTGGCACACTTGTTTGGCATCCTCCTGTTTGACATACACTACCCTATCAAGGCTAGGCAGGCAGATGAATCTGGGTAGAGCAATCTTATTCAGTTTCATCCAGAGGGTCAGTTCATACAGCACTTCCACTGTCTGAGGGTGGAGGCACTTGGCAATGTAATCTTCACTGGCTTGGCAGAATTTGTGTACTTTCCCATAGTATAACAACCTGGTCTGGATTGCTTTGTGCACCCACTTCTGTTTGCAATCAGTGGGGAGGTTCTGGAAGATAACCCACCTTGCCATTTGGTTGGCATATCTGATCAGCTCCATTTGCAGATAAATCCCCTTGTACTTGATGCCAATTTTGAGGAGCTTCTTGCAGTCCAACTCACCTGGGATCACTATATCTATATAGCCCTATTTGGGGACCCAGTGATAATTGAAGTCCCCTCTAGCTAGGACTTCATCTAGTTCCTGGTAAATTGACAAAATTAAATTGGACCATTATTCCTCCTCCACTAGTTGTAGATGAATTTGGATAGCATCTTTAAGGTATGATTTCAGTGCCTGGTGATCTGTAAAGCCCCTGTAGATCAATTGATAGATGTATTTGATATGGCTCTCTGCTCCATTCCAGGTGTTGTCCTTGGTATACACCACCGCTGCACTATACAATTTTAATTTTGCGCTTGGTTTGGGTACATTGGCAGGGGTCTTTTCCTTCAGAATCCAACTTACTGATTTGTCAAGGCTGAAACCCCAGCTGAGGAACGCTTTGAGTTGGTGACTGTTGATACCATAGCAGTTGATACTTTTACTATTTGTACTCTGATCTCCAGGCTCTGCCACTCTAGGGCATCTGCTGGCAAGAACCCCAGTCAGTACCATTTAAGAGCAGATTCCAGGCCGCACGTTGGGTGGAGGTATTGTTGGAGGACCTCCAGCATAATTGAGCTACGCTGACACCAGTCCCTTACAGTAATGCTATTTCAGCCCCTATCTGTGAATCCCTATGCTATGTCTGCCAGAACCCCCACTTCACACCATTGAAATACTTCTGAGGGGGTGAAGCCTTCAGCGGTGTATGGGGCAGCTATCATCAGTTCTGGGAAGAATTGCTTCTAATCCTGGATAGTTTTGATGCAGATCCCCGCTTTGAGCTATTCTCAGCCCAAGTCTGGGGTCATGACCCCTTTCATCGCTGTTGTTGCCTGTGGTGAGATCTCATGCTCTATCCATGGTTGGGCTGATTGGGGGGTAAACCCCGCTGTGTCCCAGTCTGCAGCCTCAGTGAGTGTTGCAGCGTTGCACTAGATTTTCTACTTTGCAATCAGAAATGGGTGGCCTCTGGGGTTTTGTGAATCAGCTTGGTCACCTTCAGTTTTACCCATTCACACACTAGGTTTATACTGGCCCCCACTCAGAATTAGTATTTCATCTCCATCGGTGTGAATCTGTTGGTGGACCAGTTGATAGCCTCTTCCAGTGACTAATCCCAAAAGGGTCCCCATTCCACTGCATTTTCCTTTGTCCAGCCCGCTTTCATTAGATCTGATGCGGCGGCAGGTGGAATACAGGTATATGATCAGTGTAAGGCCTCAGTTGCCTTGAACCTGGCCACGATCCATGGTAGTGCCTCCTCTAGGGAGAAGGTAGTGTTGTACCATTCCAACGCTATATCCACCAGAATAGAGTGTCTGGCCCATTTGAGGGCTGTAGATGCGTTTGGGAAATATCTAGCATATTTAAGCCAATTATACTAGAGAAGGTATTTTTAAAATCAATTGGACTTTAGATTCAAAGTCTTGATTTAAATTAACTTACTAATTGGCCAAATGACCACTAACCACTTAACAAAACCATATAAAATATCAAATCAAACAAATTTAAACTGCTCAGCTGTAACAATATAGCAAATACCATTGAAGTATATATAGGATTTTCACTTGTTACATATAAAACTTTTTGTTTTACTATTAAAATAGTATTTTTTAAAATTCATAAACCTTCTCAGGCATGCACGTAACAACTCACCAAAGTTTCATCCCAATTGGATAAGCGCATTCTAAGCGCTTAAAGGGGTGATCCACAGGGGGAGTTACTCTAGCTGACACCCGTTTAAGATAGTTTCAAATGGTTTAATTGAATAACGGCTCAATCGGTAAAGTTTAGAATCCAAAACCAGATTGTGGTTGAAGGGAATGTGAGCTGATTTAAACCCACATTTAATCAAAGGCAACCCATTGCTAGGTTGGTTATTAAACGTTGAAACGGTGAAGTTAAATGTTCTGGTAATGGAACTGGCACGACGTTGGAATGGAAAATGACGTTCGTTTATTTAAATAAAACGTGATGAGGATACCTGACATAAAAGTCAAGTTACTACTAGATTGATGGGTTGGTAAGAACTAAGCGTAATGTCTGACGGCAGGTTCGAACCTCTTAACCTCCATCAAGATGGGTACAACTTGGAAACCCATCTCAACCAACCAACTCATACAACCTCCCCTGTTGATGACCCTGAGCGATCCCACTTATCAAGCCCAAGCTCTAGCGTCAGAACCAGCTTTGAGCGTAACTCTCACCCTAAACACGCTGACAACCCTTCCCTTGAAAGACAAAACGCTTCTCCCTGGAACTCGAGACCAAACCTGGATCCCGCCAAAAAGCTGAAGGCTCAGTTTGAAACCGTTTTGGTGTACGGCCATATTTTAGAGGCCGTTGCCGCATTCACCTGCCTACTTGTCCTTTTTAACGTCGTCATCCTGTCCAACAGAATACTTGATACTTCCTCAGAGAGGGTGCCGGCTTTGGGGAAAGACTATGAGCTGATCCGAGTTTTCGGAGCGGTTGCTTATGGGGTTACAGTTTATGTCGGCCTTGGCACGCAGTTGATCTCACTAGCCTTTCTATTGGTTATGGTTCGAACCCGATTCAAGTACAACCAGGCCGGCGTCCCCAAACCCAACAGCCCCTACCTGAACCTATTATTGTTGACGCACGTCGTTGTTGGGCTACACTGGTTTGGGGTGGCGGCGTGGCTCTTCATCGATCCGGGCTATATCGACTGCTTTAACCTTGGCAATTTTGGCGGGTCGCTAGATCTCGCCGTCCGCCTACATCGGCTGTGTGATCTGGTATGGCTAGTCAAGTTCCTCGCCATCCTAAACCTCACCGTATGGTCCTCGCTGACGTTATTCTTGGCTATCTTCGTGAACCACTATTACATACCGACGATCCTCACCGTTTTCCCCTCCTTGAGGGGGTACGCTTTAGTTAAAGATCTGCTTCATGCCATCGACTTTCCATCGTCGCCAACCCACCCAGCCCAGGACCCCTTCTATGCCCTGTTGAGCGGGCCTTAGCCCGTCATTTATAAACGCGGTTGGGATATGGCATCTTATAAACTTTAACCCCGCCCCGTTATAGCTTAAACCCCTTCGTAAAATCTTATGGCTTGTTAAAATAAGTGGTAAATCCCTCGCGGTAAGTTGTTTATTCAGAGTAACCGGATCCAGGTAAAACCCCACCCCTTTGCTCGTATATCATCAGAAATTATCGACCCAAAAGCGATGGTTGTCTACACCGGGATCAAAATCTTACCCCGTTGCCGTGGATTACATATCCACAATGTAGTCGACCCTTTAACCCTTATAACGGGTACCACCATGCTTTAAAATATAAACTCGGGTAGGATGCCTCAGCCTTTTATAACGTAATCGAGCCGATACCTTTGGCCACCTGGTTCTCAAATCAATGGGGGGGCCGAAAAGTATAAATGCTAACAAAGTTGCGATAGCTAAGTTAACGATCGGCGGTATGAATCCGGGTACCGGTACCTTTAGTTGAAACTGGAGCTTAGCAGCTAGTTTAATAGGTGTGAGCAACAGGTTATAAACCGAAGGATCAATAACCATCATTAGTGGGGGTATCCATTCACGCATGGGATATTCGAGGTATAAAGGTTGGGTGATTAAGTTTAAAGGTCCATAAAGGTTGATGTAAGGTTTTTTAAGTAAGCTTTATAAGTAAGGTTGATGAGATAATTTATCCCATTTTTGGGTGATTTGAACGAATAACCCAAAATGAGGCGGCTTATACAACCAACCCTGGTACGGTAGAAATGATGATAAACGTCATGTTGCGAGTTGTACCTGGAAGCGACGTTCATACCCTAACTATTCAATCTCGTTCATACCCTACCTATTCAATCTATACCCATAAGTTCATCCAATTGCTACGGTTTGCAATTGGTGCGGCAAAGTTTATTTTATGCAGGAAAGGTCTATGCAGTGTGAGTCCTTGAGGGTGTTTTTTTGTAATTCCATCTTTTTGTCCCATGTACGAAGTGCTTTTCTGTTGTTTAAATAAAATTACCATTAGCTTAAAGCATTGTTGGTTTAGTGGTATAATGGCCGCCTGCCACGCGGCCGACCCGGGTTCGATTCCCGGACAATGCACTTTAATTTATTTTGTTTGTTAAAAAAGATTATTGGGATCCTTTTTGATATGATATATGTCCTAGAGCTGGGGGTATGTTCAAAATCCAGGCAAGTATGAGATCATATATGGTGAGCCTAAATCATTAGAAATGGTTATTGTTTTTGCTTAACTTGACCAATTAAATCAACCATAGTTAATAAAATGAATTATTGTATATGGCAATCAGTAGATTTACTATAGATTGACCAACTAAATCAACTGATCTATATTATATACTTTTATTAGTTACTTTATTACTTAACATACCCTCATACTATCTTAAAAAGATAAAGTATCCTTACCAGATTCAAAATCTTAAGAGCATGATAATGTATTTTACCTTCCAGAAAGGCATGACATTGGCACAGTATGAACAATCAGTTAGCCATTACCCATAATGATGGCACACTTACCTGGGTGGTGAAAGACATATATCATGCACTTAAGCTTTTTACCATAAGGTAAAAGTTCTAAATCATTTTTGCATTACTTAGTTGGTTTTGGCTATTTAACCCTTTGTAGGGGTGGCTTATCACCTCTGCTATTATAAATTTTAAAAGTATAAGCTTCTCATGGATGACTAACCCTCATCTTACAGGAACAACAATACATTTAAAACTTAAAGATTGGTACAATTAGTCCATATTCCCCACAATTAATGCTATAATTAGGGCAAAGTGAAGCAAAGCCCTTCTATCCAACACTTTGCACATTTTTTGGTGCATACTCCTCCAAAATTGTCCAATATCCACTAAACTTTACATGTACAATACATAATACTCAGGGGTGCATATTTTTATTTTTGTGAAGATTGGTCAATTCCAAGTTAAATAATCATTTGATTTTGACAAATTAAAACCATTTAGAGTGATGGTGTATTAGGGTCAAACCTATTTATCCAATCTTCACCAAATTTTATATGTACATTTGGTACATATTTAAAGATGAAGCCAGTATGCTTGGGTTGAACTTATTTTTAAAAAGTTGATCAAAGACTTGGAGATGCTAAACCACAAGTAGCCAACCTGCCATTTGGAGTTCTTTGCATTCATTTGGTGGCGATTTTTCACAAATTCATCCAATATGTAATTATAGCCTTTACACTATTGAAAAAATGCTAAGCCCATTCAATCAAGTTTATTGTGTTCACAGTTCTAAAGGAATTTTTTTAACACAGATAATGAGACAAATAGAAGATGAACAACAATCTTCCTGAGAAAATCTTAATAGGATTTTGAAAGGAAGTATCAATGAGCTTGATCATTAACTGTTATCTTATCAGTTTTTTTTTTGCCAATTATATTGAGGATAAGCCTTTTGAAAACTGAAGTGCATATAATGGTGATAATACTTATATCAATAAATGAATTTTTATGAAAAGTAACAAAAAAGGATAACTAGTCACTTTGATTAAAGCTAATACCTAACTGCACAGAAGCCCTTGCTGCAACTTCAGATGAAGCTTAAGGGTTGTCTGCTGAATTACATTTATGTAAAGGAGCCAGAATTATTTTAAGATGAAATCTTTTAGGTGGTTAAGGGTCTTACACATGGATCAGTTAGCACAATTACTGATATAATTTATGATCCTTCAATTGAATATAAGGCTTGTAGTAAATATATGCCATTATGCATGAATGTTCAGTTTAAAAAATATACTGATGTGACTGTTTATGGAAGCTCAGTCCCTATTGTGGCTATTACATCTTCATTTAAGGTGTGGAATCAATTGTACATGTGAGCAGCTTCTTGTTTTGCTTGAATATGCAATCAGTATTCACAGATCTCAAGAAATAGCTCTAAATAAAGTAATTGTCAACATTAGTGACAATGAGTTCCAAGTTAATCTATCTTATCTCACATTATTAAGTAAAACTTTAAGTTTATTATGTTAAAACCATCATTTAACTTTGGTTGTTTAAAAAATTAACTGTAGCTAGACAATAAATGTACATCAAAATAAATTATTAAGTGTGGAATATATGTAATAAAAAATAGTTGCTACTTATAAAAAAGTATATGCCATCTTAAGATGCTACTTTCACTTACTGCATGTTGTTGTTGTTATTGAATATATTATTAAATTTTATATTATATCCAAAAGTTTTTATTATTAGATCACTTTTTTCAACTGGCTGCCATACCTGTCTGTTTGTCCAGAGTGAAATTTTTCAATTGTTTTTTAACTACCTTCCAGACTAGCTAGAACTTTATAATTTGGCACAATTATGTATCTCCAATGACAATACAGTAATCTATTAAAAGTGCAAAAATTGTAAGTTTTGCAAAATAGAAATTTTTCTCCACTTCCTATGGTATCTGTCTATCTGTGAACCTGGGAAGCAACCCATGTAGGAAAATTGGGAGATATTCCTATTCTGGACCAAGAGAGAGAAGAAGCTGTCAGCTGACCCTCTTATTATCCTGTAAAATTTAGCCCATGTGGTAGATGAGAGGTGGGGGATGGTATATACCTTAAAATTTACACCATTTTTTATGCTAACTGCTCATGAGTTGATACAGCAAATATAAGGTGTGTGTGGGGAGGTGATGGCAGCTAGAGGCTTTTTCCAGAAGAGGGTTGAAAGCAATTTCCCCCAAAAGAATCCAGCAGTTTAAGTTCTGCTGATGGTGTTAAATTGAGTTCCAAAGAGAGAAAATTGAATAAATTGTTTTTAGGCACAGGAATTCCCATCTACTGTGGCACTTCATCACTGGTAATCACAATCCCATCCCTGATAAGTATGGGTGCACCAAACCCTTTCCTGACTCAGTGGGACCAACTAATTGTGGCCAGGCCATGGGTGCACCTAGTCACCTGCTGAATAAAGCAGTGCTGATCCACCAAGCAGAATCATGGTGAAAGGGGATAGTTGGTGATAAAGTTCAAACATGAGTCATCTGGCCAGGCCAGCATTGATCTGGCGTCATAGGGTTCTTAATTCTAATTTGGTGTAACTAAAATCATGGAATTTTTTCTAAAGGTAAATTCTATCATTTGGGTCCCCATTTGGTTTGATAAGCTTATAAGGCAGCAGACCCTAACAGGCTCCGCTGTTGCTAGATTTATCTCTTTATGAATTTTAGTTTCAACAAAAAATGGTTAAAAAATATCCAAATTTATTTGTGTGCTTCAGAGTTCCATTGAACATTTTATACAAACATTTCTGATTCTAGAAATCCATGTCTAGTTCTCATAGCTACCTTTTCATTTTCCATACATCAATATGGATGGCTGTAACACAGGTATTCTGGCTGGTGGTATGGGTGGCCACTCACCTGGAGCCCTAAGCCAGTTTTATTATCATCAGCATGCTCCATGACATAATGGGTGGCCACTGTTTTGGTCTATCTTTACCTTTCTCAGTGAGAAGGGTGCTGCAATGGGTTTGTGTCATAAGCAGATGACCCATCCTTATGCTTAAAAGTTTCTACCCCAGTTAGGACTTATCTCATCACCCTGATAGAGAGACAGTTTTCTTCCTGACCATGTATTGAATGGTTGGGGAACTCTGGTTTTATATGGGTGGGCCAGCTTGGATGTCTCACTGGTGTGGTGTTAGTTGTTCATGCCCACAGCCATTGTACCACCTGTTGAAAATAACCAGAAAATTCCTCCCATAGCTTTCAAAATAGTAGAGATAATTTTTTTGGCATGATTTTCAATAAATTTACTAGTTTCAATTTTATTGATAATAATTAAGCTACCAAATTGTGCTCCCCATTTGGTTGGGTTGAGCTATTTTAAAGTGTTGGGGATGATCCCCAGTAGCTATAAAGTTGTTTTAATTACTGACAATTTATGCTGAGGTAATTAAATATTACTGATTAATTATTTAGTAAGTTGACACCAGCGACCAGAGTTGAGGATGCCAACATTTATATAAATCTAGATCTTTGGTGGGTCAATAATCTGATGTTGAGGTCTTTGGGATTAATAGTGACTAAATGCCAAGGATAATCCAGTCATTTTACTATATGGGATTTATTGATGACTTAAGGTTGCCAATAAATCTCTCCCCCATCATGTCAACGAGGTTGTGGCCCACCAAAAAGGTAAAGCTACAATGGTGGAATATCATCTGGTTAAGTGAGGGGTATGTTGGGATTTTAACCAGTTGAATTCCTCCCAAAGTATTAAAAATTGGGGGTTCAATTAGTCAGGCATGATTGCTGATGATTTTCCTAGTCACAATATTATTAATATTTTAAGTTACCAATTTGTGCTCCCCATTTAAATGGGTTAAGCTATCATAAAGTGTTGGGGATGATCCTCAACTGAGTTAATGCTATTTTTGATTACTGGCAATTATTACCAAGGGTAATTGACTATTATATTGATTAATTATTTAGTGAGTTGACACCAGTAAACTGGGGTTGAGGATGCCACCATTTATATTAATTTTTTTTTTGGAGTATTGGTAATATGATATCAAGGCTTTTGGGATTACTGGCGATTGAATGCCAAGGATAACCCAGTCATTTCACTATTTGGGATTTACCAGCGACTTACACCAAGGATAATCATATTGCTGGCTAAGGTGGTGAGGGTCCTAATAAAAGCATGTGATGATGATTCTGCTGCCTAGAATTCTGGATACTGGTAACTGATTCTAAGGATAACTGATGATTAATTTATAATAAAAATTTATATATAATTAACCAGCAACTGATGCTGAGGATGAATCAAACTAATACCCTTGTTTGATTGGGACAGTTTTTGAGGAAATAGTTGCCAGTGGAAGCGCTGACAATAAGAATGGTTTTCCAGTGATAAATGCCAATGATTGTTGATAGACAGGCATTAGATTGCCAATAAAGTTGCCTAAATATAAATAACTTAAATTCCCTATCAATAAAGGTTTTTCTATCACCTACTCTTTTATTGTTATTGATAGCTATAGGGTGGCCAGTAGTGGAGAGTAGGCTGAAAATCTTAAGGTTAGGTGCTGGGTGAATCCATCTAGGGGTGGTCAGCGCTACCAACCTTAATACATGGAGCTACATGGAAGACCCATGAGAACTTGGCTAACTGGCCACCAACAATGAGGGACTAACGTGGTTTAATCCTGAGAGGGATGATATGACAGAGCTAAAGTCACCCAGAGAGGTATAGGGCTAGCTGTGTGCCTCCCAGGGGGTTAATTGCGCTAAGGTAGGTTAGTCTGCTGAATTGGTGGGTTGCCCTGTGAACTTGTAGTAAAAGGTGTCTATTGAAGGCAAAAAAGAAGGGCTAGCAGTTGTCATATTGTTGACCTGGAACACTAATGGAGTTCCCAATTTAGCAAATGTAGAATTTGAAACACCACACTTCAACCTGCTGTTATGTGCTAAGGGGAGAGTATTGGGGAAGTCCCATCTGATGCTCTGAAAACACTGACATACATGAATTTGTTGATGCCTTTGTTAACTACTGGCAGCTGCTGGAGGTGGAGGTGGCTTATGTGGCTGGTGCTACAGTTTAATCTCCTGAGTGTGCTTTGGGGTCATTTGGGTGGATATCCCTTGTTCCCCAAATATCTACCCAGGTGGTAAGAACCAAGATCAAGAAAATTTTCTATTATATGTACAGATACAGTTGGGCTCTTATGTGGCATCTGTGGAGGCTCTCCTGTACATGGAGCGTTCAGGAACTTAATAATCTTACAGATTGCACAGGACTTGGATCTGGATCTTGATATTGGACCTCAGTATTGAGTGTATCATCAGCTTCAATGTCATGTTATGCAGTGCAGTGGCCTATACCATCCTTGGTGCATGGGTATAGTTTCTAAAATCATTTTACTGCTGTGCTTGACTTGTTGTTTCCTATTATCCTTAGATCTAGGTGGTTGCAGCAACAGGTGTGTATCAATCTGGAGCCCAACATGTTGTCATTTGCAAATCCAAATGGTAAAGAGAGTGTCTGTAACTCTCTCATTCCCAGCAAGGTGATGTGGGATGCAAACCCACATTGCTAGGGAACTAGCCATTAAAATAATGGGAAGGAAGGCATCTTTAATGGTGCCTGTGCCAAAGGCACCCCAGGCAAGGGTGTAAAACGCAACATAAAATACCAGGTAAGACAGGAATATCATGGCTTGAGTGGACCCCAGAGGGGAGTACATAATCAAATGTAACTTGGCGTCAGGGGTCTTGGGTGCTTTGATCTGGAGGGGACCTGGGCGGCCCAAGGGAGCACCTGGGATTTTGGTAAATTGCAATAGAAGGTAGTGGCCCACATGGTTGGAGACCTTCCCAAAGAGGTCCGCCACCAAGTTAGCCCAAGGAACCATATGTAAAAACGTAAAAAAATGGGTATTTTTATTTAAGAAAAGTCGACCAACAAGGAATGTTGGTCGCAAAACCATATTTAAAGTGTGCTGGGGAAATTTGGGTTCTGCGGAAATGCGCCCAAGCCTTGATGCTCCAATAAACAGATGCTTCCATCCATTTTAGTAAAATACACCAAAAGTGCCTTCACTCGAGTAATTGATTGAAGCCATATTTTACCTGAACTTAAAATTTCATAGCTGGAGTGGGACTCAAACCCTTGCTCTCCAACCAAGCAAATTGAACCATCTCCATTTAAAATGTAAATTGTTTGTTTTAGTGCCTGAGCTGAGATCAGAGGCTGGGCGTTTTGCACCCCCTTAGTATCAACCTGGGCATGCTTGGCTTGCACCCAGCGTTGATCTAAGGTGTGCTTCAGGTCAGGGAGAGCCTGAAGTTTCACCTTCTGGGCTTCCTGTCGCCCAGCCTTATCTCTAGCATCAGTTCCTACTATGATGTCATCCAACCATGACATTACCCTCTCCTCCTTCTTGGGCTCCACCCCCCTCCAGGGGCGTTTGCTAAGGAGAAGTTCTTATGTGCTGGCGGCAACTTCATAGCAGCAACGGCTGGCTTAGGCTGAGATCCTGCAGCCTCAGGGGAATGATTATGAAAAGATTTAATCAGGTCTTGGGCATGTACACAATCCCGTGCTGGCACCCAACTGTTCTCTGCTGCGTCAAACCCTTTCCAAGATACCAAGTACTCCAGGCGTCACTTAACCCGGCGGGAGGCTACTATTTCCTCCACTTCCCATTCTGGTGCCCCATCCACAAGATAAGCCTCAGGAGTCACAGGAGGAGGGCCCTCAAACAGGGCAACTTGCTTTCATGAAAGATGGAGAAAATCTGAAACGCAGAGGGAAGATCCAACTGGTATGAGGCATGTCCCACCTTTCTAACTACACGGTAAGGACCAATCCTCTTTGGACCCAATTTCTTGCATGGCTGCTTGATAGGGATGTTGCGAGCATCAAGCATCACAAGATCCCCTTCCTTGTATGCGGGACCCACTTGGCGCTTTCCATCAGCATTCTCCTTATACACGAGCATAGATGCCTCCAAACTAGTGGACACCCCTTGATGGACCTTCTTGAGAGTCTTAGCAAAGTCCAGCACTGCTTCCACTTTGGAACCACAGCTGGGATCCATGTTAAAAGCAGGGTTAAAGCCGTGGTTAGCAAAAAAAGGTGAACACCCTATTGACAAATGCAAAGTGTTGTTGTAGCTAAACTGGGCCATAGGAAGGTGAGGAACCCAATCTGAATGGTCTGCGGTGGTGTAACAACGCAGAAATTGTTCCAAACACTGATTTACTCGCTCAGTCTGCCCATCTGATTGGGGGTGATAAGCAGTTGAATGGCAGGGGTGGATCTGAAGAGTTTTGCACAACTCTTCCCAAAAGATGGAGGTGAACTGGGGTCCCCAGTCACTGATGATTTCTTGAGGAACCCCATGAAGCACAAATACCTGGGTGACAAAGAGCCTGGCCATTTCAGCGGCAGTTATCATTGTTCTGCAAGGAATAAAGTGGGCGAACTTTGTAAAGCAGTCCACCACCACCATGATTGCATCATACCCATCTGAAACGGGTAACTCCACAATGAAATCCACTGATAGGGAAGTCCAGGGCTCTTCAGCCTTTTGGACTGGTACCAGCAACCCTGCTAAGGGTTGCCAATTGGGTTTCATTTGATTGCAGATCAGGCATTCTTTATAGTATCGCCCTACCTGAACAAGCAAGCCCTTCCAATTGTAAGTACGTCATATCAACTCTAAGGTCTTTGCTTTTCCCAGATGACCAACGGTGATTCCATCATGATGGTCCTGGATGATCTCCAGGCATAGTGGTCCCGCAGGAACCCATAGGTGCCCCTGAAACCACATCATCTTATCCTTCATGTGATAACCCCTGGATAATTCCTCCTGATTCAGAGCGCTCTTAGTGAGAACAACAGCATATTCAGCTGATAACGGCTGAGAAAGAACTACCTTAATAAACATGCTATATTCTGCTGCATTTTCCAAAGGCATGAGCGCTGGCATATGTACCGTGGACTTGGGAAGTTGAGGCAGAATCATACTCGGTGGAATCATCAACTGGGTGTTGTGAATCTCTACCTCCTTTGGATTGGGAGCCAAAGCAGGGTTGCGGCTCAAAGCATCCACCAAACCATTCTCCTTACCCTTGGTGAACTCATAGGAAAATGTGAATAGGGCAAGGGTCTCATGCCAATGGGTCTGACGTGGTGTTAAAACATGTGGAGCACAGTAGTACAACAGGGCTCAGTGGTCTGTGTGTACCCAGAATGGTTGGGAAGAGCCATGTAAATGGTGACGCCAATAAATCAGCGCCTCCACCACTGCTAATAACTCCTTGTCATATACGGCGTAGTTTAACTCATGCAGAGACATTTTCCTAGAAAAATATCCCACAGGATGCTCAGACCCATCTTCACCCACCTGTAACAGGGCAGCCGCAATGGCGAAGTTGGAAGCATCTGAGGACACAATGAACTCCTTTGCAGGGTCAACATGGCGAAGGATGGATGTGGATAACAAGGTGCACTTCACAGCCTGGAAAGCATCCTCCAAAATAGAGGACCACTGAAGCACCTTGGCCCCGCTAGCCTTATATAAGGGAGCTGCCACCTCAGAGAGATTGGGTGTGAACTTCTTGAGGAACGTACACGTTCCCAAAAAGCTTCTCAGTTCCTTGACAGAGGTGGGGGTAGGCCACTCACGAATAGCCTTCTCCTTGTCTGGAGTTATCATATGGCCCTGGTCAAAAACGACGTTGCCCAAAAAAGTAACCTGGGACTTGAAGAATTCGCATTTACTAATCTTGAGGGTAAGGCAAGCGGCCCTCAATCTCTCCACTACTTGTCAAAGGTGTACTGCATGTGACTCATGATTGGGGGAAAACACCAGAATGTCATCCATGTAGGCAACCGCACATACCCCCAACAAGTCTCCCAATGCAGCATCAATGCGGCGTTGAAAGATGGCAGGGGCATTCTTAAGCCCAAAGGGCATAACCCAGAACTGGAAAATTCCTTTTCTGGTGCGGAATGCAGTTAACCACTCCTGGCCCTTCTTTATCCGGATTTGATTGAACGCATTGAGGCAGTCCAGCTTGGAGAAGACCTTCGCCTTCTCCACATAGCGCGCAATCTGAGAATCTAAAGGGATGGGATGGAGGTCAGGTACAGTCACATTGTTTAAGTTTCCATAATCGACACATGGGCGTAAAGTTCCATCAGCCTTCTCCACAAAGAGCAGTGGGGAGCAAACAGGGGAGGTACGCTGAAAGATGGCCCCTTTGGCCAACTGCTCCTTCACCCATACATCTAACGCCTCTTCCTCCCAGACAGTCAATGGGTATATGGGGGAAGAAATACGCACCAGATCCACAGTAAGTTTAAATTCACAATCAAACTCAGAATGTTCTGGTAGCGTATTAGCTGAAGCTGCATCAAAAGAAGATGCCAACTCCTCCAAACAGGAAGGTAAGGAAAGTTCCACAGTGGGCTTCAGCAAAGGGGCCAGATATGAACTGGGAACATTGGGCCAATGGGGTAATTTGCCTGGGGCGTTATCCTCAGACAGAGGAACAATCAGCTGGTGACCATTTGTTAAAAACAAGGATAACGTGTTTTCTTTCAAATTAGTTTTGACGTCAAACTTCCGCCACCACTCAACACCCAAAATGATGGGAAACAAGAGGTTTCTGATAGCTTGAAACTGATCAGACAATAGATAAGAACCTACCTGAAAATTGACTGACTCTCTGACGTTCAGTGTGGGGATACCTTGAGAAGCCCCACCTCTAACCATACCACCAGGTGAGTAACTCAACTCAAGGTAGTCAGCGAGGTTTTGGTCAATAAAATTATTTGAGGCACCAGTATCCACCAAAATAGTTGTGCTGAACTTTCCATAAGAGGAAGTAAGAGTAGCAGTCAACAAGAAGTATCCAGAATGGGATTTATCTAATGCAGAAAACGCCATCATTTCACCTGAAAATTCTTCCTCCAGTCTCAACAAGCCATCAGGGTATGTTTTGGAATCATAGAAGGGGAGGGGTAGTGGGCCACTCTTACTACTGAGGCCACATATCCCACCACACCTTCTGCAGGTGCATATACATCTTTATATTTATGACGAAGTTCTTTTTCCACTTCCTGAGAACCCCTAATCATGGTAGGGGTCAAACGAGGGTTCTCAGGAGTAATCTGGTAGACTGAAATGGAGTCCTCATCCAGACCATATGAGCAAATAAAAGGTTCATTTTTGGATAAATTGCTCACGTTATAAAACGCGTTTTTTGGTTCAAATGAACCCCCCTCATTCCAAAGGTTTGGTGCACCTCGTTATCCAGGGCCATCACCCCCAAGCCCTGAGCCAATGCCTCAGCATGCACCTCAGAAACGTGTTGGGGAGAAAAAACAACAACGGAATTATTCTTGTTAAATTTGGGTTTGGACCCTTTGATGTTCCCAATTTCCGCCAAGATGGGGAGGAAATCAGTGGGAAGCATCTCACGTTTCAAGGAAAAATCACTAGTTGTAGAAGCGCTATTTATAGGGATGACCATGGGTGACATCATCGCGGCAGAATCATCTGAAACCTTTACTTCCTTCTTGGGGCTAGACCCCTGTACAGTTCCAAATTTAGAAGGAGTCAAAGGATTAGAAGGATAAGATTCCTTCATTTTAAGAAGCGCGCGTGACTTTTTGGTTCCCATATTTATATGGTTCAATCCAATGATGGCCCAATTACCTAGCCCCTTCTGGGTTGGGGCGGGGAAACTACCCAAAAGGGTTTTGAGAAGATGATCATGAAAGGTCTGAGACCACCAGGTGCAAGCAAGAAGGGTGGACACTTCCCAATTGGTAGTTGCAAAAATAACGCTGAGACATATTAATACAAAACCTAATGAGAAAACTGTGGTGAGCACCATCGTGGCAGTGATAAATGGCCAGCACACCCAATTTACTAATATTGGAAGTCCCACACGGATAATTTGTATGCTCATATAATAGAAGGGTTGGTCAACTAATGTCAAGAGAGTGTCTGTAACTCTCTCATTCCCAGCAAGGTGATGTGGGATGCAAACCCACATTGCTAGGGAACTAGCCATTAAAATAATGGGAAGGAAGGCACCTTGAACGGTGCCTGTGCCAAAGGCACCCCAGGCAAGGGTGTAAAACGCAACATAAAGTACCAGGTAAGACAGGAATATCACGGCTTGAGTGGACCCCAGAGGGGAGTACATAATCAAATGTAACTTGGCGTCAGGGGTCTTGGGTGCTTTGATCTGGAGGGGACCTGGGCAGCCCAAGGGAGCACCTGGGATTTTGGTAAATTGCAATAGAAGGTAGTGGCCCACATGGTTGGAGACCTTCCCAAAGAGGTCCGCCACCAAGTTAGCCCAAGGAACCATATGTAAAAACGTAAAAAAACGGGTATTTTTATTTAAGAAAAGTTGACCAACAAGGAATGTTGGTCGCAAAACCATATTTAAAGTGTGCTGGGGAAATTTGGGTTCTGCGGAAATGCGCCCAAGCCTTGACGCTCCAATAAACAGACGCTTCCATCCATTTTAGTAAAATACACCAAAAGTGCCTTCACTCGAGTAATTGATTGAAGCCGTATTTTACCTGAACTTAAAATTTCATAGCTGGAGTGGGACTCGAACCCTTGCTCTCCAACCAAGCAAATTGAACCATCTCCAATTAAAATGTAAATCGTTCATTTTAGTGCCTGAGCTGAGATCAGAGGCTGGGCGTTTTGCACCCCCTTAGTATCAACCTGGGCATGCTTGGCTTGCACCCAGCGTTGATCTAAGGTGTGCTTCAGGTCAGGAGAGCCTGAAGTTTCACCTTCTGGGCTCCCTGTCGCCCAGCCTTATCTCTAGCATCAGTTCCTACTATGATGTCATCCAACCATCTGAGTATGATCTGGCCTTCTGTTTGAGATTAAATGTCATTAACATCGTCTTTCCCTTGTACACATATACCAAGCAATAGGACAAGGCTATGGAGGTGTAGTTGGATGACATGCTTGCCAAAGTTTGGGTGTTTAAGGAGAAATAACTATTGCATCTCCCATAGTTTTTTCTCAGAAGGCTGATGGTACGTTGTGCCCTTCCTTGACCATGAACATTTAAATAATATTACTGTTCACAATCCCTACCCCCTTGCCCTTGAGAAGATGACTAGCCAGGTGATTGCAAAATCCTGGGAGTTTTCAAAGCTCAAGCTTGCAAACGCATTCAACCAGATACAGGTGGCAAAAGGACAGGAGTGACTTACAGCATTACAAACTCAGAGATGGATCTTTCATTTCTGTGTGATGCTAGTCAGCTTTCAAAATGCCTCAGTTACATTACAGCAGATGATTGATGATGTGATCAGTAACCTTTGGTTTACCTGCAAAGTGGCTTATATTGATAATATTTTTTTGAATTCCCCCACTCCTAAGCAGCATGAGAATGATCTGGAGGCGGTGTTAGCTGCGTTGCGCAAGGCCAACCTTTATGTGAATTTTCTAATTTCAAGTTCTTCCAGGAGGAGATTACCTTTCTAGGTAATATTGTCTTGAAAGATGGTTATGTCATTCCTCCAGCAAGCTCGAGGCAATATACTAGTGGCCCACTCTCATGACCTAGAAGCAGTTGTGGAGCTTCTTGAGTAAAATAAATTTTTGAAGAATTTCCTTCCCTCTTGCTTCTGGCTGTGCTGCTGCACCCTCTGACCAGAAAAACTTTCTGGTCTGCTGGACAGAGGAGTGCCAGCAGGCGTTTGATGCTATTAAGGAGATGTTTCTGGCGCCTCCCATACTAAAGCATGCAGATCACACCAAACCATTTATCATCATATGTGATGCCTCATTTGCCACTGTGGGGTGGTATTACTGCAAGAGCACAACGGTTTGGAACACCCAGTTTCGTAATTTTTGCACAAGTTCAAGTTGTCTGAAAATCCTGGGCCATCTATACCAAGGAGTTGGCCTCTGTGTCATGGTCTCTTACCCACTGGTAGTAATTCTCCATGGTGCATGGAACAAGGTGACTGTGTGGACGGATCATCAGGCCCTTATGTATTTTTAGAAGCCACATAAGGTAGTGCACCATCAGGCCTAGACATATCATGACCTATGTAGTTTTTAATTCTGAATTTAGATTCATAAAAAGCACTTTAATTATCCTTCATGACTTTTTTGGGTTACAAACCTGCATTGAGTCTAGCAGAGATGGTTGAGCAGGAGTTAACTATGGTGATTCTGAAAACCCAAATCCTTGCTATTGCTCCTCCCACAATTTCAGTGGTGAATTGGGCCTCAGACGTGCCTCTGGTCACTTGGGTGTTGGCAGGCCAAATAACCTGTATGGAGGGCCTAGAATTGTTGAAACATCTGGCACTGCTGATGCATAAGTGACCCATTATTAATTGACTGAGGGAGATACGTTTTAGTCAAGACTGTGGGTGCCACATTAACTCTATTACAAAGTGATTCAGGCTCATCATAACCCTCTGGAGGTGGGTCATCCAGACAATAAAAATGCCTTGACTTGGTGAAGTGGACATACAACTGGCCAAGGTTTTTAAGGACATTCTGGTGTGAAGTTCTAGTTGTTTAACATGCACACAGGCAAAATCTGATTGCTCTGGTAACAATGGCCTTCTCCATCCCTTGCAGCAGAATGAGGTCCATGGGCCCTCAGTATCTGTTGATTTCATTGTTAAGCTCCTGCCAAGAATTATGAGAATTGGATGGACCTGAGCAGGATTCAAACCTGACCCAAGTTGCAACCTGGTTGTAGAAGCTCCATCAATTTGATGAGCATTGAGACTGAAACAATGAAATTTCAAATAGGTGAAAAGAAATAAAATTCTGGAATGATCTTCCAATTCTACTAACAAAGGCACCAAGTCAGCTGGTGAAGATCTTGCATAGAGGACCCTCAGAATTAGCTACCCTGGAAAAAGAGATTCAGATTCAAAGAAAGCCTACGCTACATGCCACATCATCAAAGAGATCTCCTTAACCTACTCGTTTTCAATTTACATGCCAAGTTCCTCCTAGGTGAATCCTTATATCTCGGCAACCTATAAATATCTCCAAATTTATATTTAATTGATACCCCCAGATCTCTTAATTATATTCACTAGTGATTATTTTGCCTGTTCCTATACAGAAGACCTTGCCTATTTGAAGTGAACATAGTAGCCTCAACAATAAATTTCCGTTGAGAGATTGCCTTAAGGAACTCAGTCCATAAGAGATTTTGCTGTAACCGCGTCCAACTAATAATCATTCAGCCTTTGAGTGCCCAGACTTTTAGAGAGGATGCCAAAGTCCTACAGCTCCTTAGATACAATGGGTATGATGCAATTATGTCAATGTAGACTATTTCATCATATTCTACTTTTATATCCCTTATTTGTCCACTATTACCTCAGAGGAAACTACCCACCTCTTTGTGCCGCATGTCTTCTTGATGTTTGGGTTGCTGTAGGAAATTGTGAGCTACTGGGAGCACAGTTTATGGCGCACTTCTGACTAGCACTTCTGGATATCTTGAAGATTCAGCCATGCTGTTCCACCTTTGTATCACGCCAGTCAGACATCTAAATGGAGTGGATCAACCAGATCCTTGAACAGAATCTCCAGTATTATGCCATGGACATGCAAAATACTTGGGCGGATGACCTTCTGTTGGCTTAGTTTATGATAATATCTCCCCATCTATGGGGTTTTCACCTTATGAGGCCACGTTATGGTATAACCCTTATTTTCCCCTGCCCCATGCCTTCACCCAGAGGTCCCTGCATCGACAGAACATTCACAACAGACCCAGAGCACTCAAATCCTGGTCTGGGAGCATCTGACTAAAGCCATCAGCAATTATAAGTAGTTCACAGATTTGAAACATTTTCCCACCCATGAGATCATGGTAGGTTCCTTGGTCATTCTCAATATGCACCACCTGCATATGAAGGTGCCCTCACAGAAGTTCATGTGCAATTGATCAGGTACTCATGTAATCAAGGAAGATTTGGTAATGGGTCCTTCCAGTTGACTCTGCTTACTCAATGGAAGCAGCACCCCATCTTCCACGCTTCTTAGTTAACACTGTTTAATGGTATGCTGCCTATGGATATGGAGCTAGTGGTGATTAAAGACGTGGCATAATTGGAGGTGGATGCTATTTTGGCACTTTGTTGCTCACGTCGCTCAGTACAGTACTTGGTGGCATAGAAGGGTTTTTCCACATTAGAGAATAGCTATGTTAGCGCTTATGATTGTGTGAACTGCAACAAGTTGGTGAAAGCCTTCCACAAGGCACACATGCGTGCTCCCAAACCTCTCCCAAAGGTTGCCTCCATCTTGGCAATCAAGCTCCCAAAAGCGCATAATAATGTTGCACTGGCTCAAGTTCCAAGTGGGGGGCTCCCCATCCTGTAAAGAGAAGGGTAATGTAAGTCTGGGGAAGCAACCCCTGCGGCTAAATTGGGAGATAATACCGTTCTGGACCAATAGAGGGAAGAAGCTGCCAGTCACTCTCATTACTCTGGATGATTTAGCCCATGTAGTAGATGTAAGGTGGGTGATGGTGTATCCCTTGAAGGTTGCATAATTTTCTCTAGGCTAACTACTCATGAGTTGGTACAGTGAATATAGGGTGTGTGGATAGTTGGCGGCTGCCAGGGACCTTGTCCAGCAAAGGATTGACATCGATTTCCTCTTTAAAAGGTTTCCAGCAGTTGGAGTTATGCAGATGGTGTTAAATTGTGTTCCACTGAGAGGAAATTTATTAATTGTTTTCAGGCGCGGGAATTCTCATCCACTGTGGCTCTTCATCACTGGTAATCACAAGCCTGTCCCTGATAAGTATGGATGCACCAAACCTTTTTCTTGACTCAGTAGGACAAACTGTATGTGGCCAGGCCATGTGTGCACCTAGTCACTTGCTGAATAAAGCAGCGCCAATCCACCAAGCAGAATCATGGTGGAAGATAAAAGTTGATGGCAACGTTTGAACGTATGTCAGCTGGCCAGGCCAGCATTGATCTGGCGTCATAGGATTTCTGGATCCTAATTTAGTGTAATTGAAATAATGAAATTTTTCCCTGATGGTAAATGGCATCATTTGGGTCCCCATTTGGTTTGATGAGCTTATAAGGTAGCAGACCCCAACTTGTTCTGCTGTCACTCCATTTTTCCCTTTCTGCCATTTTAGTTTAGATAAAAAATTCCTATAAAACACTAAATTCTTTTTGTGTTTCCAAGTTCTGTTGAACATTGAGGGCAATGATTTCAAATTCTGGAAATCCATGGCTCATCCTCAAGACGCCTTTTTTCGTTTTCCATTCATCAATATAGATGTCTGTGCTACATGTATTCTGGCTGGTGGTCTGGGTGGTCACTCACCTGGAGCTCCAGGCCTGTCTTATTATCAGCACTCTATTTGACACTGTTTGTATGGGTGGAATCTTGCAAATGATCTCTGACTACCTTCCAGAATAGCTAGAGCTTAAAATTTGGCACACTTATGCATCTCCAATGGCAATAAAATATATTGAAAAATTGTGAAAATTGTGAATTTTGAAAAATTAAATGTTTTCCACATGATGTAGTGTCTGTCTATCATTCCAGGTAGAACCTTGTGATTGATTTCTAAGTACCTTTCAGATTAGCTAGAGATTTGAAATTTGGCGCACTTATGTATCTTTGAAGACAATAAAAAATTATACTGGGAGATTCTTGTAAAAATTTTATACTGCAAACTAAAACGTTTCAATCAACTTGCTGTGGTGTCTGTCTGTCTATCTGAGTTGGAATCTTAGAAGTAAAGTATTAAAAACTATAACTAATAAACCAATAGGAGAAGAAAAAAATTCACATGACCTAAAATGAGGTACTTACAAAATTAAATCTTAAAGACGCACACTAAATATGATAAAAAATTATAAAATAACATTAATTCTTCAGAAAATTAGGAAAAGAAATGCTTTTATAATTAAAATGCTGAAAACTATAGCTAACAAAGAATTTTTAAAATTTAGAAAACACTTTTACACCAGCACTCATTATTTACAAAAACACAATGTAAATATGCACATTAATACATTCACAAACTGAAAAATACATCAAACTTAAGAAAATATGAGAAAAATAAACACATAAAGTTATAAGTATAGATGTTTACAAACACAAAAGATAAAATTATGCTTAAAACAACACCATTAAACAACACACGCTACTAGGGTGAGAGCAATGACACAATGTCAATGATTAAAACACTAGCTGTTTTGAATATTTTAAGGCTTCCATTGATAACATCTTTAATCAGAAAGAAATTCTAATACTGCCGTATCACTGTTCAAATAATGTCTTAAACCACAGCAAATGGAGAAACTAGTATGCATTATGGACTGTATTCAAATTATGCAGCAAAGGGGTTTTAATTCAGTTTGACTACAGTCAAATTATGCAGTGAAAAAACATATTATGAAAGATGCCTACCCACATGTTCATGCACTTGGGTGGCTACAAAGGACAGTTGTTCTTTAAGTAATTCCTTAAAAGAGCCACATCTTCATATGATGAAGGATTTAATGACTCAAAAGAAGCAACGATTGGAGAAGAAGTGAAAACACTATTGACTCAAGCATTTGCAAGAAAAAGCTGAAGTTAAATCAAAGTAGCTTGTAAATCAAAAAATGCATGTCACAAGCTCATGCTATTAAAACTGATGACCAACACACTTATTATCTTGCTAAAGATTGATAATGCAGATCAAAAGCTTATGCTATTAAAATTAACAACTATTGTGCCATCCATCTTGGCAAAAACTGAGAATACACTTCTTAAGCTCATGCAATGAAAAATGATCAACACACTTCTTTAAGCAAAAGAGCTAAAGTATCCATCTCTTAATCATGACACTATGTGTCAGAAAAAAAGTGTAAGGGTATACCACAATGTCACCACAACGCACATGCTCAGCATGTTGCTGATGCACAAGAGTTCTATAATGAAATCAACAAACTCTGTAATAAGACATGTGATATATGTACAAAACAGTGTTAAGCTAATAAAGTTATAAAATAGCATATGGTTGCTGCCAAATAATATCTACCTTTAAAACTCAAAATGAAAATGTATTGGAAGTTTGCCATCAATGTCATTGTCATTTAAAAAAATCACAAGTCCAAACATCCATCAAAAGCATACTAGAATAATTTTTTCCTGGTGAAATTCCAGATGAAATTAAAGTTCTCACTCATATTGAGTAAAAAAATCTTGTCTCATGTAATATCTTACATTAAATAGTCAAATTTGATGGCAGATTTGGCCAATATGGATTCAAAGGCCAGGGCATGCTGTTCACACTTGACATTTTCAAGATAAGGAAGCTGCCTTCTATGTTGCTTCATAATAGTGATAATGCAGTAATGGTTGTAGTCACAGAGACTCTCAAAAATTTATATCTCTTGTGAATACACAATTTTACATGAATGGGTGTATGCAGATTTAGGTGGATCTTGGGAAACAATCCACTTTTAAAGGACGTGACAATCACCAAATTTGCAAGACTCAACTGACAAAAGATAATTCACGTTGTTCCAGATGAGCCACAACAGAAGCAAGCTTATTGCAATTAGGATCATAGCAATGATAAATTTTCCAACTATAATTAGCTGCAAAGTGCATATATGCCAAATTGTGACGCTACAAGGATTGTTTGCACTTTCTGGCATCAGGGTCAGAGTGACATTTTCAAGTCCAGTTACACTGGTTTGCAGTGCTTTGCTATGGTCACAGAAAATATAATAATAGCCCTCATTTTTCCTCCTGATCATTGGACTACTAATACATTAAACTAGAATATGATTGAAGTGGATAGTTTTTGTGTGCTAATTCACTTTGAGACTAACAAGGGGTAAGAATGCGTTTACAATACCTCCTGATGGATACATGCAACTATGTAATCTGGATGTAGTAAAGTATAATATTCTAATGGTTCATGATTTGTTTGAGCTCTTTTATGATGACAACTGGCTATTT
>JAKSZP010008542.1:0-45207 GCA_022478985.1 Massospora cicadina | reverse complement strand
AAACCAGTCTTACCTGAATATCAGATTGGAGATTATGTTATGTATTATCATTATCAGCCAGGTGGATGGACTGAAAAGCTGGTAACTAATTGGTCTGGTCCTTATAGAGTTATATATGAAAAGGACTAGAATATTCAATTGTTCATACTGATACTGGTTTTGTGGTAAATCATATTCATCCTAGGTTTTTAAATAGTCATCCTCCACCGTGATCAAACCTTGAAGGGGAAGTGTCATGATTTCACTGAATTTGCATATCTCCAAAAAATCCCCTTCCTCAATCCCCCAACATCATTGGAAGGAGTGAGCAATCTATCACAATCTATTAAAGTTGATGATCAATCAGATCCTGATCAACTGATTAAAGATTTGATTGCGCAGAGATTAATTCACTCTGATAGATTATGAACTGTAAAAAAGCCTATAAATATTTCCTCTTCTCAAAAATAAAAATCAGATTGAGTTTAACCTGTATTTTCTTGTTTACTTCATTGCATTTTTGGAGAATCCACCTAGTGTAACTTCGAGATACAACCTGCCCCATTGGAAGTGTAATTTAAAACTTCCAGAGAATTGAAGAAAGTTGTGATGAAATAGTGAAAAGCTTAAACCCATAACAACAAAGCCCAATGGGTACGCACATTCAGGAAATGGAGTATCAAGGGTCAAATCCTCATCCATACTCGTCAGCAGCATTTAGCCACTGAGAAATGATGTTGTAAGTTTGAAACCAGCTAAAAACATTTTTACAAAGTCTGACAGTCGTGTATCTGCCAAAAAAGAATTTTTTTCGTATCAAATACCCAGAAAAAATCACAAATGGCATTGGGTCATTAGGACGTTGTTAATTCAAAATCTGCCTATAAAACTTCTGAAACAAAGCCTGACGGGCTTGTACCCTTTAAGACAGATGTGCCTTATATCAGATCTTTGGCAAATCTCACTGATGGTGTCAGGTCATCATTGAAAGTCGCTTCTAGCTCAGAAATCTCCCCTTTTATATCAGAATCATTGTTCAATAAATCTTACTTGGGTGAACATATGCTAAAGCAAATGGGTGTGTGCAGGTTGGGTATCCTGTACCCGTTCCCAGTCTATTGGGACCACCCCTATGTGGGGTGGCCATGGAAGGTTCACGTTTCCTGTTGGGCAAGACGCCATCACGCTAACCATCAAAAAGGTGGTAAGGCCGCAATTTGGGCGTCCAAGGCTGAATTAACAGTGACTTGAACTACCACCAACTCTTTCTTTTTTTTTAGTACTAGATGGTCACCACCAACTCTTTCAATGTCAATTATAATTAGTTTTGTTTCATCCCCCTACTTGCTCAAAGCTCGCCAGGTTAGTTCAAATTATTTAGGGCCCCAGTTTAAGCTTTTCTAAGTTATTCCCTAAAATCAGTCATCACTTTAATCTTTCGTAGCACACTTAGGAAATTGACAGTTGATTTTCTATTTTACATCTCCAATAAAATCCCATTTCCTAAACCTAATCTTATCATGAAACTCCAACCACCCTTTACAACCCAATTTTTTCAAAAGCCCACGGTCCTGGGGCCATGTTTGCCTGTCTTGTTGCAATGTTTATATATACAACTATGGGACTATGGGTGCTTTTTGGCAAAATTCATTACTTTTCTAATAACAACTGCTCCAGCAGCAGTGCCTCTGGCATTTGGGCTTGTCATTTAGGTGCTTCAGCACTTAGATTTGCAGTTCAGTATAGATTTATATTGCTGCTTCCATGAAAAACCCTGACTTCAACATGGATCATAGTTGTGGATCCAAAGTCAAAGTGGTGGTGGACTTTTCCAAGACTTAATAAAGTTCACCAGGGGTAATTTACAAATTTGGAGGCAGCAATGCAAGTTTATAAGGAGAAGGCTGATGGAAAGAGACGGTAGTCCTGAATACAAGTAAGGGGATCTAGTGATGCTTGATGCTTAAAATCTCTATCAAGCAGCCATGTAAAAATTTGGGACTAAGAGGATTGGGCCTTACCGCGTTGTCAGAAAGGTGGGCCACGCCTCATATCATTTTTGATCCCCCCCTCACTTTAGATCTTTACAGTCTTTCATAAAAGCAAGATGACGTTGTTTGAGGGCCCCCATCAGAGACTCCTGAGGCTTACCTTGTGGATGGGGCGCCAGAGTGGGAAGTTGAGAATATTGTAGCCTCATGCAGAGTCATAAGAAGGCTTGAGTACCTAGTATCCTGGAAGATATTTGATGCAGCAGAAAACAGCTGCGTAACAGCGCATCACTGCGCCCATGCCCACAATCTGATCAAAGTTTTCCACAAGTGTTTCCACCGAGGCTGAAGGACCCAATTTGCAGCAAACCATCGCCACTATGAAGCTATCCCCAGCCCACAAGAACTTTTCCCTGGCGAAAGCCCTTAGAGAGGGGTGGAGCCCCAAAGGAATGAGAGGGTAATGTCATGCATAGTGGCATGATTGAGGGAACCAATTGTAAGGATAAAGCTGGTCATCAGGAGGCCAAAAAGGTCAAATTTCAAGGACTTTTTGACCTAAAACATACCCTGGACCAACGCTGGATACAGGCGAGATATGCCCAGGTTGGTCCTGGGGATGTGCGTGATGCTCAGCCCTGAGTTACAAAAAGGGCGTTAGAATGCACCAGCTATATCACTATTTAGATGGTTTGATTCTGTTGCTCAGTGAACTGGATTTCAAAACCCATTCAATTTTTGTTATTGTTAAATTTGTTCAGCCTTACCTACAATCAATAACTCAAGTTTAGTCAACCTTGAGCTACAGTACCCTGGATGATGCTAGAGTGCGATTATCGATGGACTTAGGCTTAGCACCGCTCCCTCATATCAACAATTCTCTTCCCTATTGTTTAAGTATGTTTCCTCAATACCAACCTTCCTTGTTTGTCAATTTTTTTAATAAAATACCCCATTAGCTTTACGTTTTTTATTATGGTTCATTGGGCGAACCTGTCATTGAAGCAGCAAGATAAATTTAGACTGATCTGCCAATCTAAGTGCTGAAGCACCCAAATGCTAAGCCCAAATGCCAGAGGCACTGCTTCTTGAGTGACTGTTATTAGAACGGGATCAATTTCGCCAAAAAGCGCCCATGGGCCATATTTTGTATATAAACCTAGAGATGAACCATGAAAACATGACACCGGGGCTTGTGGGCTTTTTAAAAAATTAGGATAAAAAAGTGTTGTTAAAATTTCATGACAAGATTGAGTTTGAGAAACGGTATTCTATTGGATATGTAAAATAGAAAACTATCTGTCAATTTCCTAAGTGTTCTATGACTGATTAAATAGATGACTGATTTTAGGAAATAGCTTAGAAAAGCTCAGGATTGGGTACCTCAAGACCTGACCTAACCTGGAGAACTTTGAGCAAGGCGGAATGAAACAAAACTAATTAAAATTGACATCAAAGGTGCTGGTATTGGTCTGAGTTGCTGCTAAACCAGCCTCAGATACTTGAATCGTGGCCTAACTGCTTTTTTTGTTACCAAAATGGCGTCTCACCTGATGTGCAACAAGTGCCTCCCAGGGCCACTTTACATAGGGGCAGTCCAAAAAGGGTCAATTGGGTTAAAGATACCCAGACCGCCTACCCTGGTCACTTTGGCATCTGTTGATCGAAGTGAGACTAATTGAACAATGATACTGATAGGAGAGGGGAGATTTATGAGCTAGAGGCGACTTTCAATGATGGCCTGACACCATCGGCGAGATTTGCCAAAGACCTGATCTTAGGAACATATGTCTTAAAGGGTACAAGCACTTCAGGCTTTGTTTCTGGTGTTTTAAAGGAATATTTTAGATTAACAACTACGTTTTCCAATGACCAATGCCATTGGTGAGTTTTGCTGGGGATTTGATACTGGACAAATCCTTTTTGGCAGGTACACGACTGTCAGGCTTTGTTCCCAATGTTTTTGAAGCTAGTTTTAAACCAACAACATCATTTCTCAGTGGCCCGATGCTGCTGGCAAGTATGGCTGAGAATTCTACCCTTGATACTCCATTTCCTGAAATTTGGCGCCTGTCAGGCTTCGTTGTCTGTGTTCAAGGTTTTCATATATTTCAGCGCAAATTCCTTAATATGCCGTACTATTTTAGAAAAAGAAATTTTGTGGACAGGTGGTGAAATCTAGAGGGATGGCTGTTACCCAACGTTCATCTGCTGCAAGGGTGAGATCGCCCTGTATGATGAGAGGGACAGCTGCCCTCTTAGGACCCTTCTTAGTTGAGAATGGGAACACCGCATGGTCTAGGCAGTGGGGACGCTCCCTGGACTACAGAACCTGAGAGCGGACCTCCTCAATGAGGTCTCTAACAGTGTTGGTTAGTTTATTTTAACTAAATTATCACCCATATATTATGCACCGCTGGGCTGCCCTGGTCCCTTTTCATATTAGAGCACCCAAGAACTCCTGAGCAGATCTCCACTTGGATATGGACTCCCCTATGGTATACAATCAAGTTTTGTTATTTATATGCTATCTACTACTATATACCGCATTGTATACCCATGCCTGTGTCCCTTTTGCTCTGGCATCCTCCGCGGTGCCCTGTTAACCATCTTGCTAACAACTAGTTCCATGACAGTGTGGCTGTCCATCCTGCATTGCCTCTCTGGGAATGGGAAAGTTATTGAAATTCTCCTTACACAGCGGTGCGGACAGGTTAAGATTTCCAAATTTGAGGGATAAAGGAGTATGCCCCAATTGCGCGTGTACTGATGTTACCCAAAAGTTTATACTCTTTGAAGAATACCAAGTCAGGAGCCAACTTAATCTTCTTGATAAGTTTTGAGGAGAATGTTTTATTTGGGGAACCAGTGTCAAGGGTGATCATAATATATACATTTGGTGATGTCAAAAACATATAGTTACAGTTCCACTAAAGTTAGGGGAAGAGCTAAGCCTTCTTAAGACAGAAATTGTAAGCCCCTTGTCTCCAGCTATCAGCTGGACATGAGTGTAAACCTCTTTAAGACCAAAATTGGGTTGACCTTAAGGCCTTACCACTCACCTAAATATCAGATCTGGATTATACTCTGGATGAGAGATGTATGGCCTCTGACCCTAACTGTTTGCCCCATACCTTTTCCACATCCGCCCCTCATCCCAAACCCATTCAAGTTTCAAAATCTGTAAATTTATATTTAAAATGTCTTACTTTGTGTGGATTTTAGAAATTACAAGAAGCTCGCCACAATTGTCTCCATTTCCGGTCCCCGACAAGGGACTCAACTAGAATTTTTCCTGATTGGGAAAAACTTAACTAGTAAGACAAAAACAAAATAAGTCAAAACAATAAGGCTGAAAATGGGGATTATATTCAATACTCCATTCAAACTTGATAAGGCGACTTCACAGATTCAGAATCTGTAAAATCCACCTAAGAATAGCTTGCCACCATCAGTTGAAACTAAGGCAAAATTAGGCCTATAAGATTAACAAATTTTGAATTAGAATTTATTCCCCACTATTGCAACACCGCTTTGTAGTCTTCCTTCCCCCATCTAAGCATAAAACCCAACATTCTACTTTAGGTAGGTTGTTGGGTTATTGTTTAACTTTTTTTCAATAACCCTATATCCCTAAAAAGTACTTATTTAAACTTATTTTTTTCTATAATTATTCAAATCTACAGTTCTGCTTTTTAAAAGCTATACACTACCCAAGGGGCACACTTATTGGATTCAATTAAGAGAGGAGTCCTTATGTGCAGATACAAACTTAACTGTTGGAAGTTGTGACAGCCCAATTACAAGAACTCCTCCCCAAATATCATCACATAATTATGATAGTGCACAGCTGATTAGTCTGTATCTACTATTATGGCTGCCAAAGCAACAACAGTCATAGGCCAGGTTCTCTTGGAACGTAGCTATCATAACATAAAAAGGGAGGTAAGTTTTTGAGATGCCTCAGGATATTCATCTTAGATGGATTGTAAAGTATGAACATGCTGAATAGGTCAGATCAAAAGGCAATGAACTGGTCAGCATTACTAGTAGTATTGATGACCTCAGGGCACCTGTTGGGCTTTTTCCCACCTTTCCAGCTGTCTAGATTACCATGGATAGCTAGGGATAAGTCCCTATGGAGAGTGAATTGGATATTGATTGACCTCAATTTCAAGTTAAATGTTTGGGGGAATTTAGGTAATTTTCCTGCTTTAGATCCATTAGAGATCAATCTGGGTTAATACTTAAGATCTTGACAGGCAGAGTTTCTGACGAAAGGGAGGCATCTGATAGTTGATTGATTATTTAATATCAGGTGTACCAATTGGGATTAGTTAAGTTTCATCACCAACCAATTGGGAATTTAAGGAGCAAGTTGTGAGGCGAGCAATGCCGCTTGCAACTAGAATATGTATCAGTTGGTTTGAGACCTGCCATCTTGGGTAACAAGTCCCATTATCTAAGCAGGTCATTCACCAAATATGGTTGGTTTACTGGGGTCAAGTGGAAAATGTTAGAAGCACATTTTCTGACTCTTTCCATTTAAGGTCTTGAGGATGTCCAATTAAGGAATCCTAACCAGAAGGAGAAGACTATTGTTGGTGATACATCAAAGGGAAGGTTAATGGCAAAGGCTTCTATTTCATGGCTGAGGTACCAAATGAGAGTTGGGCGCCAAATTTTCTCTATAAATTCCCCTGCTATTCAAGATAAAAAGAAAATAGTTGAATTCATTATTTGTTTAAGTTCTATTCATCTTCAGGAAATTATTGCTTGTGTGCTTTAATTGGGGACTCTTTTGCAGTATAAAGAGTATGTATTGAGGATCCTTTGATTAGAAACTAAAATTAAATGGGAATTGCTTTTGACTCCACAAGGCAAGATGGAAGGACATAAACTATAGGATCTGAGCGTGGATCAAGTTAGACGGATAAGGGTATAAGTCCCTACTGAAGACATCATGAGTATTTCAAGGAGATTTTAGGTTAAGCGTTGGACCAGAGTTTGTTATCTATTTACTTACAGATAATAGTCATCATACTATTATCAATAGACTATTATCTACTATTAGGCAACGTGAATTGTGCACAAATCAAATTTGTGCAGTTAATCAATTTAAGGGGTATCAGTTGTGAACAATCAGTGAAAGCCTCTAAATTTTATCAATTGGTGCTCACGACAGGGGTATTTGAGTAGGATACACCAGTACAAGACGTTGTACTAGGATGAGTTAAGAAAACTCTGGATGGAGTTAGCAACCATCAACAAGAATGCCTTAATTTCTGCCAACAATAAATAATTCTTTCCTTGTAGGAGAGTTACCAATATTGAGGAAGGAGTCAAAGATGTCTCTAATTTTGGCAATAAGTTTCTAGGGGAAGTTTCATCATTAAAGAAAAAGGAAGGGGATTTAGTTTGAAAAGTTTTATTATTAAAAATGAAGGTCAAGCGGATCACATTATATTTATGGGCATTCAGCGCAGACATAGAGTTTCTGATGAAGCAAGTCAAAGAGTTGAAGACTCATAAATGTGAATGTGAGCCCTAGCGGCAACTGACGCTGAAGAAAGGAATTTAAAACTCCAGTTGGGAAGTTGACTATTCCACAAAAAATGCCAACTGCATTTGCAGTCATTTTAGAGATGACTCCTAAAATCACTCCTCAAGTCAGTTGAGTAGCCAACCAAGAGTAATGACTAGAAAACTTTGGAGGAATTTAAAGCTATGCCAAAATTACCCACATTCTATTGGGATAACGCCCCTGCATTTTTCAATTATTTGACATGACAATGTTTGGGTAAGGCAATTGTCAAAAGGAATAATCAAAGATGAACTGTTTGGACACCAATTGTCAGAATTTAGTGTTACCCCATCAAGAGGGGAAAGCTGTTCATACTTATAGGCCAAGGCGGCCATAATGAAAGTTTTTGGAAGTCTTACGTGTATGTTGAAGCGCAAACAGTAATTCATGGGAATTTAATTCCAGAAGGACAAGTCCTTAGAGAGCTTTGCCAATTGATTCTACCAAGAATTGCAAATTTCAGTCGGAGCAAAATTACTGGACAATTTGATGCAAGATTGCGTTGCAAGCGGCCCTTTGGCCATATTGCAATGTACATCAGATGATGTCTTCCATGTTTGCAACTGAGATTACCACCTCATAGATGGTGGATCACTATAGATATTAGGAGTTACATTTGATTCCCCTAATAGAAGCTTCAAACTGAAACCAGTGTGAAATTCAAATCCTATGAAGGGGACTAATAGTGCTAAGGAGTACAGTAATCAAACCACGCCAGGAAATAAGCCCAAAGAGTTCAAGCAGATCATTAAGAAAGACAAATGCTATTTCAAAATGTGGAGGAAAAAAGCTTTTTTTTCCAATTACTATCACTTTTAGAAATACAATTTGATTCAAACAGCATAATTTGATAATCAACACCAGGCGAGATAATTATTAATAATAAGGTAAAGAGCTGGGCAAACGCGGTAAAGGTCAGCGGACTTGGACCTGCACCGCCCAAAAGTACCAAGCGCACAGGTACAAACAAAAATCTCAGCAAAAATAAAAAAAAACCCAAGGTGGCACCTCCCGCGGGTTTTGTTAATTTTTTGGTAAAAAAACTGTAGCTATTTGGAAGTATCCCAATTGCAACCACTGTCATTGGTGTAATACAGGATATGAGTTTTCCTGGGCATAGAAACACTGACAATGTGGGAAAAGTTCAGTGAAGCCCAACAAAGTTTTTTCCTGCATGCGGTGTACTTAACAATCCATACTATCTGCAGAGGTTGGGTAGAGCTTGAGTTAAAAACCACAGAAGAAGCAAATGAAGCAGTGTAGGTCAGAGTGGTACTTGACCTTCCCGATGGACAGCAATTGGTCCCAACCAAACGCACCTGTTGGACTGAATCCAAGGACATTTTTATAATTTTCGACTATCTTCCAACCATACTGGTGCGCACAGTAGTCAAAAGACATCTCTAAGAAGGCCTGGAAACCTACATAGAAATTAAAAAATTTTAAATTCAACAGTTCCAGCTGATGCTGACCCTTAGCACTGGGAAGGCAATAGCAATAATTTCACTAGACCAGGATGTAGTAGAGGATATTACAAAAATCCCCCACATTGCATCCTTCACAATTGATGGAAAAAATCCCAGCTGTTCCGTGCAACAGTGGAAAGTGCACCTCCCATTTGCAACCACTGCCAGGCCTTTGGGCACAAGATTCATGCTTGCCCCATCAAAAAAGGTCTGAGAGAAATGGAATTCTGTGAGGAGGAAATGGGCGAAGATGACTCAGAATATGCCAAAATCACAGATACCACACAAGCCTTCAACTGAAGAGACCACGGGCAATATAAAATTATTGACCCTATTTCCCCAAAAAGAACAAAAAATGGCCAAACAAGCTTGTAAGCTGGCCGCGGCCAAGGCAAAGGCCTTGGTGGAATCAACCATATCGCCAGAGCAGATCCAGGAAGACATGAAGGAATTTTAGTCCATGAACCAATCAGATCCCACGGAAAACCATACACCCAATCTGATCAGTTCAAATTCAGCAGAACCTGATTCAGAAATGAATGCAGCAAAATTGGGGTTCAGTGCACCCCCAGAAAATGTGGAAGTTAACTCAATTGGGAAGGAAAATCAACAATGGAGTATGCAAGAAAAGAATGTGGCCAATAAAAATTCACAAGTGACCTCAATAACATTTTGAAACCAAGCAAAGCCAAGAGAGGAGCAAAAACTGCGGTGATGAAAGGGGCAGAATACACCCCAACTCCTACTCATGGTTATGCTCTACGCAGCAGAGGTGCAGTGGAGAGCAATGTGAGCGAGAGAGTAGGGCCAGGAGGCCCTGCTAACCGCACCTGAGGCGCATCAGGCTTCTCAGTAGAGATAGGGGACGCTGAACATAGTGGGGCTCAAGGCCTTAACATCCCGGGCCAAGAAGTTGAGTCTCCTACAAAACCCACCTGTGGATATCCTGGCTGGTCAGGAAACCCACTGTCCACAGGGAGAGGAGGAGGCATGAGAAAAAATGCTCCTCCCAACAATATCGTTTTGGTTGCTCCACTGTGGGGTGATAGTATGCGCGAACCAAAACTTTAAATTTATCAATAAAAATTTGTTCCTAAACAGCTGCATACTCGCCAAACATTCTCATGGCACACCGAAGTGCACACAATCACCAGTGGTACACCCCAAACGGTGCACAGGACTAAAGAGAATTTCTCACAGCCCTAACACAACTAAATCTACCAGCAAACACTTTTGTCATGGGAGACATGAACTGCTGGATTAACCCAGAAGTGGACCAATGGCCATACACAACGGAGATACCACAAGGGCAAGTGGAACTTTGAGTACTAAAGGCCACCTGGGATTATATGATTTACTGCCAAAAAGGCAACCCTTGCTACAAAACATGACACACCCACATGTACACAATGGTACACTTGTCTCTATGTTGAGGATAGACCTAATACTCACACCAATAGTTTTCTGTCACCAAATTCAAAAATTTAAAACTGCAAAAATCAAATTCTCTGACCATTGGCTTGTTTTGGTGTCTTACAAACTGGCGGAACCAAGTACCCAAGCACCCAGATGGTGCAGAATACACCCAGAAAGTTTAGCCTACTTGGAATTTCAATCCTGGATTGAGGAAATATCCTCAACCCAGGATTTTCAAATACCCTTTTTTCTTGGACCCACTAACCACCTGGGAAAACTTCAAAAATCAACAACCCAACAAATTAAACATACTTCATCTAGAAGACACAGGGCAGTTTCAGCCATTATCAAACACACTTTGGCTGAAATTGACCATCTAGAAAACAACGTACCAAGAATGGGATACAGCCATGGATGGGGTCGCAAATGGGTGGAGGCTTCTGCTCAGCTAAACACCCTGATCCACGAACACCAACACTGAGTTGGAGTCCAACATAAAGGCAAAAACATAAGAGATGGAGAAACTTGCTCGAGCTACTTTTTCTGCCAATTACACGCCAGAGAAATAAAATATCTTGTACACAGGTCCATTGACTGGATAAATCCATAGTAGAAACACCTCAAGAAGTCACAACCAAAGTGCACAGGTTTTATATGAAATTGTATAAATCTGAGCCAGTCAAACCAGAAAAAATCGAAAAAATCCTTAGAAGAACGCACATTAACACCACGGTTTAAAATACAATTAAATTAACCTAATATTGCACGAAGGATTATGGGAAGTAGTACACGGTGCACCAAGAGGGAAATGCCCTGGACCTGATGGGAATCCCTATGAATTTTATATAAAAATATTTTACTAACATCTCTAACATTTTTCTAGCTTCAATGAACAAGTGTATTATGAAAACATGCCTCCTACCTGGAGGCAAAGAAGCCTACACGATCACTTTATTTAAGAAAGGAGATAGAATAGACCTATCCAACTGGCGTCCAATTTGCCTACCCAACACAGATATAAAAATTTTCACAAAATTTATGGCTAAACGGTTAAAAGAAATTGCAACTGATGCGATATCCCCATCACAATATGGATTTGTCCCAAGAAGATACATATGGGATAACATCCAAACAGTTGCAAATGTCTGCCAGTCCAAAACCTCTGGAGCACTTGTCTTTTTAGACTAACAAAAGGCATATGACAGGGTGAACTGGACCTATATTAGGGCCTGCCTTCAAATTCAAGCTTCAAAATAGATTTATAAACTGGGTAATGTTGTTTACAGAGTCTGCAACCATGGCTGTGTGGGAGCAGGCACCTTAACCAACCCAGTTATCCCACAGAGAGGACTAAACAAGGATACCCTTAAATCCTCTACTCTACAACTTTAGCCTAGACCCCCTAATCCGAAATACAAACATACTGCTCAAATGAATCAACGTCAAGGGCCAACACCAGTCAAAATGATGGCCTTCGCCGATGATTATGTGGTGGGCATACCTAACAATCAGGACGCTTGTAGAATTGAGAAGATTATACAAGCTATTCAGCCATAAGTAATGCATCACTTAACACTGAGAAAAAGGAAGTTATACTCCTGGGGAAATATCAGACCCAGTGGATGCCATCTACACAGGGCTAACAAGCTATACAACATCAAGACTCCTGACCAGATATAGGAGGCGAAAATTAGCATTAACCTCACTGAAACTTTCATTCATCACCAAGCCAACAGCTAGCCCTGTTCGTCACTTGGGAGTATGGTTGGAAGCAGGAGGTTACGCTAACTCCATTTTGGAAAATTAATTATTGGACAAAATAACAAAATGCATTGCCTCCTTACATGGACACCAAAAAGGTCTAACAGGAAGGGTCACGGTAGCCAACTCTATGATTCTATCAATCATATGGTTCACGGCCCATGCAATCCCTTTCTCACCATCTTTCTTCAACACAATCCACGCCCTATTACAAAGATGGATATGGTCCAACCACAACCCCCCTATACACCTCGAAACCCTATTTGGACCTAGAAGGAATGGGGGCATGGGGCTTACTAATTACGTAGAGCAAGCAACCCATATACTGGGATCCTGGATAGCTCAGGTGACTAGCCCAGATCTTCCAGATACACACTGGGCCAGAACAGCAAGCTATAACTTCACACATGCACTCCCAATTATGAAACCCAGATCATCTTAACACATCAATCAAATATCTGGCATCCCATCACACAGCTGCAGGACCCCAAAGCACTTCTGCACATTTCAAATGAATACTCCTAGCCATGAGAAGAGCAATATGGGGGAAGTACATAAACGGCCAAACCAGTCACCGAGGACGCCTAAGGCTAACTCACAGACAGGAGATTAATGATCAAATAGTCACAGAAAATATAATAAGCAAAAGCCCAAATACCATAGCCAGGATAGATTACCTGTACCATATGGAAATACCCTACAACCTGGAGACTCAAAGAAGAGTATGGAGATACACATATCACCCTCTACTCCAACCCAGGATAAGAGCACATGTATGGAGGTTCATGAGGAGAGTATACTGAACAGCTGAACGGTCAAACGCCAATCACACCTCATGTGCAATATGTGGCCAATATGGAAGCCTAGCCCACCGTTTAGAACAATGCCCAACATCAGTGGCGGTATGGAAAGAGGCCATGCGCCTTTTCCGCCAAGAAAACGGACATCCATTCATCCTAGAAAGGAACATGTTCTCTATAAACATGGACTCTCCTATCAACCCATCTCTCAGGGCGCTAATAGTAGCAATAGCACTATGGACGATATATACAATGGTACTGGAATCGTTCACAGGATCAGTGCCAACAATCCAAGAAGCCATTCATTGCTTCCACAGCCATATATTGGAACATTTCCAAGAATGGCTGTTTGGACATATGACCCCCATAACAGAAGAACAATCAACACATATTTCCCCATATGGTTCCTAAAAGTTGATCCTTTCCTTCACACATGCTGCATCCAAGAATAAGCCAGCATAATTCCCCTTCCCTACCGTCCTAAACTTGGTGATCCTGGAGGCAACAAGAGGGGCCTTGAACCCTCTGGGGTGTCTTTATTTGTCGAATTTTATTAATTTTTTCACTATATTGGAAGTGCTTGTCCCCTGGTTGACCTTCCCCAAATAAATAACATATGGAGGAAAAGGACACTTCGCAGTTCAATACAAGAAGCCAAAGGAACAGATCAATGTGATCCAGGCAAAAGAGGCTAAACCCACACAGGAGCTTGGAAAAGGGCCCACATCCTAGATGGTGATCAGTCTAGAGCTGAAGATAAAGCTGTTCCCCTTATATTTCATTAAGAAATTGACATTAATGATCTGTTTGTTGATGATGACATGCAGGATCAACTGTATTAAGTGATTAATTTGGATGTTAACGCAGTAACCAGATCTGGAGCAAAGGGGATAAACCCCAAAATAATCAAGGAAGTTTCTTGGCTGTATGCACAGCAACTAGCTGACAAGATTAGAGCCGTGGAAATTCTGTAAGAATTGACTAAGGCCAAATTAGATGAGGCAAACCTATCTATACCCCTTAGCGCAATTAAAGAATCATTTCCTGATCTATCAGTGCAAATTATTCACATCCTTAATTCAGAAAATAATGATGCTATACACTCAATAAATACAATTTTACAATACTCTGAGCGTACATTTATTGATATACTGGTCAATCAAGTACAAATGTGACTGATAGTTGACAGTGGAGCGCCTATCAAAATTGTCTTGACCAAGCTGGTAAAGAAGGTTAGAATTTTACCTTATTTAGAACACAAGAAAGAATATAGGACAGCTGGGCCAAATACATCCATCTCCTGTGGAGCAAATAGTGCTTTGCCACTCAGATTTGAACCTTTAGCGGTATCCGCCACAGCAATAGTTTTGGACAACCAAAACTACAATATTCTGATTGGACAGAGTTTCTACGGAAGCATGGAGTTAAATGTAACTTTGAGGATGATACGTTGATCATGTTGGGTCATACGTTACCATTGGTTTACCAGAAAGATGGGGAAGCACTACTGACAAGGAGGAATAATATCATTAATCTGATCTACAATGGCGAAATTATCTAGATTCATTACCAATTAGTTGGCTGAAAGTGACAAGAAATTCTGACGGAAATTCTGGAAAATTGGGGATTTCCATTGAGCATCAAGAATCTGAGAACTTTACCACTGGGATCGTAGATCATAGTCAACACGGTATTGATGTTGGAGATACCTGAGCTTCTGTATGGAGAAGTTGGAAGCCTCTGGAAGAAGTCCAGAGTAGAGCTTTGAATGGCTCCTGGAATAATTATGCTGAGCCATGGAGAAATTCTAGTTCTCCTGGCAAATTTGAGCTATAAACTGATGAAGAATCAGATCATTGCATTTGCTCATCTAATCCTCATGGCGGAATTGAGGAAATCCACAATTTTGGGACCCTTGATGAGATGGGTTAAATGGCAGGGGTGACTAAAAGCATCAATCTATTGGTCAATTGTGAGTAACTCACTGATCTGATGGATAGACAGCAGGAGGAGGTGCTCAAATTATTTGGCAATTATTGGGAATTATTCACCTAGAATGACCACAATTTTGGATGTGTAAGGAATATCATCCACAAAGTTAACACTGAAGAGAATTTTGCAATAAGGATGAGACCGATTCAATGGTCAAAGGCGGCCAATGCATTTGTGGAAGAAGAGATCAGCAAACTAGTGAAGCATGGTCTTCTAGTTCCTTTGTTGAGTCCCTGGGAGAGCCCTATCCTGATTGTGAAGAAGAAGGTTTTCTCTAATTGGATGGTGATCAATTATAAAAGCTGAATAAGATAACAAAGAAGGATTTGTATCCACTACCACGAATTGACAAAGCATTAGATTGATTGGGAGAAGCAAAGTATCTCTCCTCAATGGATCTGATATCTGGATATTGGAAAATGAATTTGCCAATGAAAGACCAGGAGAAATGTGCAATCACAACATGCAGGGGCTTTATCAACTGAAAAGAATGCCCCAAGGTCTATGCAATGCGCCTGTGACGTTCCAATGGGCCATGAACGCCATCTTAAATGACATGAAGTTGTCATGCGTCCTTGTACTTATAGGATATAAATATGTTCAGAAGGACATTTAGTGACCATTTACACCACTTGGAAGAATTCTCCAAGAACTGTCCAAAGCTAACCTGGAAGATCAAGCTTAAGAAGTGTCACTTCTTCAAGAAAGAGTTGGAATATCTGGGATTTGTTATTCTAGTGGACTGCAGCTGCAAGCCCAGAAAATTGAGGCCATAGAGAAAATGGCTGTACCAAAAAGTGTCTGCGATACTCAAGTCTCCTTGGAATGGTCAGATACTATCAAAGATTCATTCATAATTTTATGAGAATTGCTAAGCCCCTCTTTCATTTTCTGAAGGATCTGAAAAAGGATTATTTGGAATGAAGAGTCCCAGAGTTCTTTCAATGAACTATGCTAGTATCTGATAGATTTTCCAATATTGAAATATCCAAATTTTATTTGAGATTTTTTATACAGACTTATACTTTATTATTGGCGATTGGCGCCATCCTGAGCCAAGTAGATGAACTTGGGGATAAACATATGGTAGCATATGTGAGCTGACACTATCAGCAGCTGAAAGAAAGTTGTAAGTTACTGGGAATGAATGGCTTATGGTAATTTAAGCATGTAGACAGTTTCAAGTGTATATTCATGGAACGCACTTTAAAGTGCCGATGGACCACTCCTCATTGCATTAGTTACATAATTTATGAGAACTGAAAAGATGACTGGCACAATGGGCATTGAAGCTACAGGCTTACAATATGAGATAGTCCACTGAGTGGGAGCTTCTCATAAGATTGCAAATGGCTTATTGAGATTAACAATGGTCCAAGTAGTATACCAGCAAGTGGATGAGCTATTCCAGGGAATGGTCAATTGAAAAATTGGGAACGAGCCCCAAAAATCCAAGGTGCACTTCAAAAAGTGATGTAAAACACTGAAACCATGATTGGACAAGTTTTTAAGTCTATAAATGGAAAAAATTACTAGTTCCAAGACTGTCAGAAAGAGTGGCAATTGTTCAAGCCAAGCATAAGGTTGTTGGGCATGGGGCCTAAGAAAACAGCCAACCACATTTGTCAGTATTATACTAAGAGTCTATCAATTATAATGTAGTTAATTATCTGCCTTGTTGTGTGGAGAGGTAGTTGCACATGCCTCAATAGAACATGACTGGTTATCAACTGGTATGCCTTGGATTTGCCTGTCATGCAGTGTCCATCAACGTGATAAGACCATTAACTATGAGTACAGGAGGAGTCAAATACATCATAGTTGCAACGAACATCTGACTAGATGGGTTGAGACAAAGGCCCTGGTGAAAGGAAATGCTACAATAATAGCAAGAATATCCTGGATCAAATCATATTTTGCTATGGATGCCCGCAAGTCTTGTTGAGTAATAATGAAATAAATTTTACATCTCATGTGATCCTGAGATTGAATGAGATAATGGAGGTCTGAGGAGTCGTGTCAGTACCTTACTGGCCAGAGACAAATGGACTGGTAGAATTGGTCAATGGAACGCTGGCCATGATGCTGAGGAAGCTGGTTGCAGGGAGAACTTCCGCATGGGGAACATACCTCAGTTTGGTGATTCTCGCATATAATATATGTCATCTTACAGAAATAGGAAAAAACTCCATTTGAGTTACTATATTGAAGAAAGGACACGTTACCACTAATTTTATATTCTGTGGTTGAACTGACATTGGGGATGAGTGCCAAGCAGTACCTGATCCAATTGTCACGTATCCTGATTGAGATGCAATCAAAAGCATTCAATATGACCTTAAAGAAGAGGATTAAGAAAAATGACGGATGATAAGATCTGACCAGCATTATCAGAATACCAAGTAGGTGAAAAGTCGCCTATTGTAATAGCATGGTTTTGAAAGAAGAAAAAAGCCAAATGCATTGTGGTCAGGCCCAATTGATTATCTCCAAGATGGTGACAGGCGCCTATTCCATCAAGAACCTTTTTTATGGAAGTATTGTGATCAAGTTCTTGTTAAATATTTAGAGCAGTGGATTGTAGGAAAAAAATAATTATAAATTGTTTCCAAAGGAACACTGAACCATTGAGATGGTTATGTCCTGATAATTTGGTTAAGTCCTAAAAAATGACCGCTAAACCAAAACAAATGGTTAAGTCTTAAAAAATAAGACCTCTGAACCATAGAAAATTGGTAGGTCAAAGTATATCTCAGAACCAGTTTGGGGTAATTAATAAAAAAGATGGACTGCTGAACTGAGTGAAGGTCATGTCCCATATGAAAAAATTAATTTAAAATTGATAAATATAGCAGGAAAAAAATTATTAAAAAACACAGAAAAAGATATGTTTTTATAATTTTTTTATTGGTTATCCTTGACTTGGGTTGATTCCACCTATGCAACACTTGGTGGAGGGAGGATGTATTGTTGTGGGAGTGAAAAAACCGTCAAAATCTATGTGAGATTGGATGCTAGCAAGAGCTGGACCTACTCAAAGCCAAGTTCTTTGAGCGGAGGCTATTTTTTGTGAGAACACAACTAGGGGAAGTGAGATGGAAATATTGGTATTTGCCAAATGCAATACTCCAGATCAGGGAGGGAAGTAACAGAACAAGAAGAGGCAGTCAGCAAATAACCCCCAAGTAATCCCTATATGGCAACAGAGCTGGAAGATTGGTCTTGAGCTCAAGCTGATGGGCTTTGTCTAGTACATTGGACATATGAGCCAGCATTGAGCAATGGATACTAGGTGGGAGTTGTTAAATCATGCCCCCAATCAAAGCTATCAGGGGAAGGTACTGATGGGATGCGCCAGAAATGAGATAGTCATGTAGGGAGTGGATGACATCCTGTAGATGATGATTACAAGCTTCTTGGATGCAAAAGCAGAATGAGTGATGGAATTTGGGAGAGGCTGGAAGTTTTGTGGCCCAACTTCGAAAAACTTGGCCAGCAAAACAAAGGGATAGGCTTCAACGTCTCAATATAGTATTTTCGAGATTGTAGGCATTCAGAGCTATGTACGGAGCCTCAGATACTCAGGTCCTTAACTCTGCGTAGGGGAGTTCAAAATGTTCACAGTTTCTGATGGCTAGTTTGGTTAACAAAACAGCTGGCCTATAGAAATGGCCAAGTTGAAAAAGAAACTCTGGAAGCAAGTCAGATATGGCAAGGAACAATCAATCAATAGCAGAGGGCATTGCTTCAGGATGTTTGACAATAAATGTAGTAATATCTGCAAAAGGAGTTGTATCCTGGAAAGTATTAAAATATAATTCTGGAATCAATGACAGAGGAAGGATTGGTCATGAGTCATTTAAGATGATCACTAATTTGGTTTCATTGGGTTGGATACTGTTTCCAGTAGTTTCATCTAAGGATTGGTTACGGTGCTTAACTAGGAGTATAAGTCCTAGGAGGACCATAGAAGAGGTTTCGTTGTGCAGGTTGACTCATCAGTTGGAAGAGCTGAGCATCTTTATCAGACACGCTGTTGAGCAGGTACTGGTACTGAGATTAAAACTTAACATATGAGTTGGATGAGAGGGGGATGTCAGACATTTTATAATAGTTGATATGTTTCACTTTGGTACCAATATAGCTCTAATTTTGGAGAAATTAATCTCAAATTTAATGAGATTAGCTTTTCAGAGAAGAATTAAGAATGATATGAGCCAAAGAAGTTATTGAGAAAAAATAACAAGAGTGATTATAATTGAGCATTCTTTTTGGCGCCATAAAATGAAAATCGATGGTAGTAACCTACTGTCAGGTAAGGAGGAAGATCAGAAAATTGAGGACGCCAGGCCGAGAATCCTGAATTTAACAACAGGTCATATGCCATGACCAAGGAGAAACCCAGAACCTGGGAATAGTATCACATGAGTAAATTAATCAGCCTGGCATAACAGAGGGTTGTGGGGATGATGCTCTGAAAAGGCGGTAGCAAGGAGGAAAAGGAAGAGAACTGTATGCTAAAGGTTTTTCTGAGCAGCATTGAGTGAAGATCAACTGTGCACCACTAGAAACCAATAATTATTTAACCTGGTGTCTGAGGTGGTATTCTCCTGTCCTGGACCTATTCTTGCTGGAAATCTAGGCAATAGGGGTGATGTGTTGGGATTTTTGCTACCTTTCCAGCCATCTAGATTACCATGGATCGCTAGGGGTTAAGTCCCTATAACGAGTGAATTGGATATTGGTTGACCCCAATTTCAGGTTAAATTTGTTTGGAAAAATTTTAAAAAACTTTTCTCTCTCATTTAAATCACTTTTGCAACATATTTGATTCAAGACTAAGTAAGTTTGATAAATCTCATCAAGGATATTAGTGTGCACCCAACGTTGGGTAGCAGTTGGGCAAGCAAATTAAAGAGCAAAGGAGTGGGCCCCACACTGTTCAAATTTGATACCCGCCCAGGCAACACCAGCGGCCTCAATAAAAATATTAAAAACTGGTGGTTAGTATTTCCCTAGAGATTTTGGCCTGTCAAATGAAATGTAACCAGTTCGTCAATACTCTGCATTCCCATCCCCTGTCATCAGTGGAGCATGGGGTTTGAGTATTCCTGGATATCCAACAAATGGCACTTTGGGAAAATTTTTGTGGAGATGTACACACCCATTTCTTGAACGCAGTGTAAACACCGCTTTCCATGCCCTGAGGTTAGTTGGATCTTAGGTTTGAAAACAAAGAAGTGGCAGATGAAGCCACAAAGGTGCGTGTGGTGGTAGAACTCCTGGATGGTAAATAGGTGGTCGATATGAAGTGCACTTGTTGGACCAAATCAAATCAAATGTTTGTTATGTTTTAATTCCTCCTCACAATGATACAGCATCGTGCTGGAGCACCACCCAATGGTTGGGCTTAAAGCATATGGGGAAATCCAATCCTTTGAGATGCAGCATTTTACGCTCATGCTGGACCTCTGCACGGGCAAAGCAATTGCTGTACTCACCCCATCTGCAGTGGTTGCAGAAGATTTGACCCAAATCCCCCACACTGCTTTTGTGTTAGTTGACGGACAAGAATCCTGCCCATTCCAGGTCACCATGGATAGCACGCCCCCTATCTGCACCTTTTGCTATGCTTTTGGCCACAAGGCCCAAACCTGCCCCGCCAAGGAGGGCATCGCATAAACAGAAATCATACCAGAAGCAATGAGCTGTGCAGACACCCATTATGAACCAGCCATAGACACTGACGCCGCCTTCCCATGGGGTGTGTAGGGGTGCTACATATAGGTCAAACCTGTGTCCCTACAGGATTGTAAGAAGGCCGTGCAGGCCTGCAGGGCAATGGCCAAGGAAGCAGCCATAGCCACATCCATGATCTCGCCTGCTCAGCTCTAGGATGACATTGAGATATTCATTGTGTAAGTGGATTGCAAATCTAACCACCAATCAGATTGGGCCGACCAGCCTGATGACCCAGTGGATGAGTCAGATACTCTCAACCAATTTTACTAAGTATCACTCGAACCTGATTTGCCCACCCATTTTCCTATTATTTTTGTCAACCTGCAATGATGCACCACAGGAACACAGAAATTTGAAGTCTCAGTACAAAGCTGGAAAAAGAGCAACAAAACCACTCTTACATCCAGAGTAACGTTAACCCTTAAGACCTTTCTTTTACTGCTAAATTTTAATTTTCTAAGTATTTCAATCACCCAGAAATTTAGCTTATCAAGTCTAATGAACAATGGTGGTAAAGTCCACTGAATGCTACTCCAATACATTGTAATTCTCTAAAAACATTCCCAAATCACTAAATCTTAGGTTGCCAACTTGTGCGTCAACCCATACAACCTGCTCCCAAACTGCTGCTGCAAAAGAGTAATGAAAATCAAATTTTAAAAACGCACAGTGGGATTACAAATGATCCCACCACTTTACAGTCTACCCCAGTTAACTCTGTGTTGACTGAGGTTCAGTTAATTAGTGCGCCTCATCTTGGAGGCGCATCTAATGATTAATCCATGGTAGCAGGGAGTATTGCAGCTCCCAATATCATGAAGGGGGTTGAAATGGTTTTGCCAACTGCCTCCCCTTCAGAAATCAGCCTGGGCGCCAAACTGAATTGTCAGTGATTGTTGAGTGAATTGGCCAACAAAATTCTACTTCAAAAATAACCAAAGCGGCCAAACTGAAACTATGGTGATAAGTGAATCAGTTGGCCATCATAACCACGTTTTGGAAGGCAACCAACACGCCCAAACTGAATCAGCATTAAGTATTGGATCAGTTCATGGTAATTTACATCAAAATCAAAATCTAAAATAAATTTCAATTGGAACTAGCCAAATAGCCAATCAGATCGAGTAAAAATCCCAGAAAGCATCTTCTGATAGTTAGATAAAGGTTGTAGGGATAATTTGATGTGATAATGAACCTGAATTACCAATTAATTGGCAGAAAGTAATTCCAAGACAGATAAGACAATCCAACCTGGAAAAAGTGGGTACCAACTGGGAAGGCCCAGCAGGGGCCAGCGCGTAAACCCAAAGGGATGTCAGAGCCTCTATTTGGGGTTCCACACATTATAGGGCTTCAGCCAAATTAAATTTGAATTTAAATTGGTACATAAACAAAAACAACGAGTTAAGGATGCATCAGGTGCATGGCAGAAAAATCTAGTGCCTACACCACCTTCCATAGACTCTCGTGAAGCTGCTTTTGTGGCTGAAATGAAGAAAAGATGGGCAGAACCTCGCTCAAAACATGCACTCCCTATGTCCACTCAGGATCATGCAGTTAGGGTCTACTATGTGCATAACCCAGTCAAGTTTTATACAAGAGATATATTTTACCTATTTTGAAGCAATAGCAAGATCCTTTCCAGTTGATACCAAAATTTAAAAAGTAGTGGAAAGCCACTATATATGTAGGATTTACAACTGCAGCAGATGAAGACTGGGCTTCTTCTACTAAAGTAGAGATTTCACATGAATCTCTTCGTGTATCTAGAACATATTCTTTTTTAATTTTATTGTAGGGAAGGCTGACCATGGGATGGACACTTCTGAATATGACTCAGAAGAGACAAAACTTGGTACCAGGGGAGGCACCCCAGAGAAGCGATGCTATCTCTTGTTGCCAGCGGGAACGCCACTTATGGGGAGGGGAGGGAACGTGTGAAGGGGCCGTAGCCACAATTGAACACGTATGGAGGAAGGGGTCTGATTTGATGAACCAGACTGGGAACCAGGAGGAGACCAGCTGTCGGCGACGCGGTGGAAGATATCCAAACATCCACGCTTGAAAGTGATCCACCAAATGAGACCGGAATCTGTGGACAGCTTCAGGGAGGGTGGGGATGGATCCAGCGATGGCATCTAAGACAATCGTGTGGATGGTCCACATGGCGATTGCAACCACCAAAGCATGGAGGGAGGGTGGAAGAGAGGAGGCCATTGTTAGAGCAAACATATCTCTTGACAGACTGAAGGGATGCGTTTGATCCTGGCCCAGCAGACGTTGAACTTCGCGCCATATCACTTTAGAGGTGGGGCACTTCTCCAGGCGGTGGAACAGCGTTCCATACTGGCCACACACGACACAGGATGAGTGTAAAGCGTTAGAGCGCTCAGCTGTATGATACATCCGCCTCAGGCAGCGCCACACATTGGAGTGGACTTGAGGCTGCAACAGAGGATGGTGTGCGTATTTCCAGATAGTATTTTGGGTCTCAGTGGAGTAAGGGATGTCCATCATGTCCAGGTAGTCCACCCTGGATAGGACATGGGGCCGAATGGGGATCACGCCATCATGGATGGGTAGCCCCTGTACCTCTTGTGTGAACTGAGGAGAGGGGCAGCCTCTTTGGGTTGTATTTCCGCTAATATGAATTTCCACTCAGCTTTCGCATGGAGAGTAGGATTCGTTTTTAGTGGTTTATAGTCCCGTGAGGACCTGTAGCCAAAGTGTGTGATGTGAGATATTTGATCAGTGAGTGGGGGTTCAATGGATTGTTGAGGCCCAAGGCGCGGGAGAAGTTGGAGCAGGCTGCGCGGGACCAGTGTTGGGAGGGGAGTGTAGGGGCGGTGACGGCTGCAATCCAGGAGCCCAGGATCTTGGCAGCATGGGCTTTGAAGTCAAGCAGGCCCATGCCATCATGATGATGAGGGCCAAACATGACCTCTAGCCATACTGATGGAGGGAGGCTTGACCAAAGCCATCCTTGCAGCAAGGCATAAAAGGATTTGAAGAAGCTTAGTGAGAAGGGGGTGGCGTGGGCTCCAAACCAGACTTTGGAGAGGAGCATAGAGTTGGCTAAAACAACCCTGCCAGTAAGGGAAGTAGGGTGGGCTCTGAGAGAGGCGATTCACTTCGTCACGTTATCCAAAATACGGCACTCCATTACTGCTGATGCGTATCCGCCTGCCTCCATCCACACACCCAGATGGCGTACTGGTCCTATGGTAGGACGTGGTACAAAGGGGAGCACCAGTTGGGCGGTGTGTGTTGAGTTAGTAGGGCGAGGACATGGGCGAGCAGATGGGCTGGGTTGGGAACTAGTTGCTGGGGTCCAGCAGTTCTGAAAATGACCAAGGAGGATTATTTCAGTTTTGGAAGCGTTCAGTGCCGCGTTGCTTACCTGGGAATACTCCTGGATGAGAGCTTCAAGCGTGCGTGCATCTTTATTATTAGACACCCCCACCACACAGTCATCTGCAAACGCCATCATCTTGACTAGGGCTTGGCCTGGCACATGGACCCCAGTGAGTTGGGCATTCACATTTCGCAGTAGTAGGTCAAGGCTGAAGTTGTATAAGAGTGGGCTGAGGGGGTCCCCTTGTCACAAGCCCCTTTGAGGGTGGACTACTTCCGTTAGGAAGCCAGGGCCGCGTACTGCCATTGTTGCAGATTCTGTGAGCAGCATCACCCAGTTGATGAAGCGAGGGGGTAGGCGGGATTGATGGAGGCAGGCCCTGAGGTACTCCCAGTTTACTCTATCATAGGCCTTTTTTTGGTCCAAGAATACAAGTGCCCCAGAGGCTGTGGATTGACATACATTAGCCACAGAGTGCACGTTATCCCAAATCGACCTTCTGGGTGTGAAACTGAATCGTTCTGGGGAGATGATGGCAGATGCTACAGTCCCTAAACAGTTAGCCATGATTTTTGTTAAAATTTTTGTATCCATGTTAGTTAAAGAAATGGGGCGCCAGTTGGGTAAGTCAGGCTTATCCCCTTTCTTGAAGAGTGTGACAGTAAAGGCCTCATGTCCTCCTGGTAGGAGGCGCGTTTCCAATAGGCTTTGGTTTTGTGAGGCGAGCAGCAATGGGGATATATATTTGAAATACATTTTGTAGAACTCATATGGAATGCCATCTGGGCCTGGGCATTTTTGGTTTGGTGCACCGCGGATGGCTGTCCATTTTTTGGTCATAGTAATCAAAGTCATTATTTCCAGGTATTGGAAAATGGTGCAGATGTGGGCTCAGTCGAGAAATTCCGCCACTTCAGCTGGCTGAATTGGATCAGGTCGGTACAACTTGGAATAATACTTTTGTGTTTCGATTGCCACTTCAGCTGGCATATCCGCAATGGAATCATCTGATCTTCACGCCTGTGTGCAGGCCACGCTCTGGCGTGGTGCAAAATTTTTTAAAGAAATGTGCGGTGCACTTGTCACCTTTTGTGATGCATGTGGCCCTGTACTGAACACAAAATTGATGTTTGTGTTGCCTTTCGAGTACGTTGAGGTGGGCAGCTGCCTCCGCCCACTTCTGGCCCCATGCAGAGCTGTATCCTGTGGCTGGGATGTTAGACTTCAGGTGTTAACTATGCCAGAGCGCGCGAAATGACCTCTGATATGGCTTGTGAGCGTCTGGAGGAAAGATGATGAGAGTGGCGGATGGTGTCATCTTTGAAAGTTGCCCATGTGGAAATGGGGTCCACGCAAAATGGTGCAACAAACTTATTTGTTAAAGTTGCCGCTTCCACCCATGTGGAAAATCCTGGCAATGTGAGCTCGAAGGGGCGGATTTTGCACCAATGTGGGGCCTTAGCAGCTGTGACAGGTGGGTGGTAGGTTAGTGAGACCAGTCGATGATCAGAGAATTCCATTTTTGTTGTTTTGAAGTGGGAGATGTGGGATTGGAATTTCGCCAGCGTTAGGATAAGGTTGATGCGGGTCATGGACCTTAGTTGGCCATTGTGGATGTGGGGATGTGTCAATTTTTCGAGCAGTGGGGCATGTCATGGCAGTGCATCCATTAACCTGAGGGTGGCCTTTAGAACGCGCAGTTCTACGTGACCCTGGGGGGCGTGGGGTGAGGAAGGCCACTGGTCCATTGGTGTGTTTACCCAAAAGTTCATGTTGCTGAATAGGAAGGAGTCTGGGGGTAGCGGGAGGGATTTGACCAACGAGAAAAATTCCCAACACTTGCATGCACCATTTGGGGCATAGATGTTGATGATTGCGTGTGCTACATCAGCCCATGAGAAAGTGATAACAAGCACTCGGCCATTTAGGAATGTTTCTGAGGATAAAAATTTGAAAAAAAATTATTTTTCTGAATTAGCACCCCACAGTGCTTCAACCAAAAGGATAGGGATGGGAGGAGCATTGTTTTCCAAGCTTCCTCAGAACCTCATGGACAGTGGGACTCCTGGATGGCCAGGATATCCACGGGTAAATTGTGTTGTAAAAAACTCAGTTTCCTAGCCTAGGATGGGGAGGCCTTGAGTTTGGCAATATTCAAAATCCTTAAAGTGAAGGTTTCCCCCATCGCACCTTAGGTGCAAGGGGGTGGGCACCTGGGCCCACCAGCCTCCTCTAGATCCCCACAGGCCTTCACAGCAGTGCGGGTGTTAGCAGCAACGCTATATGGGTTTTTGTTAATTTTTGTGGAAAGAGTTGCATTGGCTTTAGCCTTCGCTTTTTTTTTCCCGACGTCGGACAAATTTTTTGTGGTGTGGATGAGTTCAGTGCACCATTGAGTAGATCAAAAAAATTTTCAGTTAGGATGGGTCCCAAGTCAGTTTCAATTGGAGCTTGGGTGCAATGATTGGGTGAGATCAAATCCCCCATCGGATACTCAGATTGAGTGGCCCACTTAGCATGGGCTTCCCAATCTGATTGGTTGATGGATTCCTGAGTTGCTTCTGCTGCGAAGGTTTCCATGTCCTCCTGGCGTTGTGAGTGTGGGATAGTGGTGGTGGCCTTGGCCGCTTCCTTGACCGCGGCCCTGCGGGCCTGCTTGGCCTTCTTCCGCTCTTGCAGGGAGATAGGCTTTACCAGAAGGTAGCAGCCTTGTGCTCCCCACAGGAAAGCCTCTTTGGTGCTTGCGGTTAGTTTGTAGTGCACCTCTCCACTGGCCATGGCTGCCGAGGGGTGCTCTTGGAATGTGACGCCCTCCTTGGTGGGGCATGCATGCACTTTATGGCTGAACGCATCACAGTGGGTGCAAATGGGGGGCGCGCTGTCCACGGTCACCTGGAATGGGTGGATGGTATGCCCTGAATATCAATAAAAGTGGAGTGCGGGATCTGGGTTAGGTCCTTCACAATCTCCTCAGTTGGTGTCAGGACTGAGATGGCTTTGCTGGTGCACAGGTGTGGCATCAGCGTGAAGCATTGCATTTTGAAAGATTCTAATTCGCTGTATATGGCGAGACCATCTTTCAGGTGCTGTTCCAAAATGTCACGTTTTACTATAGTAGGCAAAAAGTCAAACGTGAGGAAAATTTGGTTTGATTTTGTCCATCTGGTGCATTTGGTTTTGATGAACCGTTGCCCTTCAGGGAGGTTGACCACTACATGCACCACCGCAGCCTCGTCTGCTGCCTTTTTGCTTTCTAAACCTAGTTCCAGCCAACCGCGTGACATGGAGTGAGGTGCAATGTACACCGCAGTTGGGAAAATTTTGTGCACATCTTCACAAAGTTTTTCCCATAAGGCTGTTTGTTGGATGTCCAGATACATGTGGACTCCAAATTCCACCGATAAAAGTGGCTGGGAGTGTGGCGTGTTGATGTACTGGTTGCATCATGCTTGCCATGTGAGTATCTCCGGGGAATTAGTGACCGCCAGTTTTTAAAATTTTTGTCTATTCCGCCGGTTTCTCTGGGGCGTTTTTGAATGTTGGAGGCCGTGGGCCTTCCACCTGCTCCTCTTACCTTACTTGCCCAACTGCTCCCTGAAATGGGCGCAGAGTAATCTCCTCTGTGAGATTATCAAACTAGATTCAGTCTTGAAATTGAATAGGTTGCAAAAGTGATTGCAACGAGAAAGAAAAGTTTATTGTATCTAAAACATATTCTAATTTGAAGAAAATTTCTTTTACATTTTCTCTAATCTCCCAACTACATTGGACCCAGAATCACTAAAGCTTGCCCTGCATCGGGATTTGATGGAATTTAGTCTGTTCTAACAGTAGACCTTTATGCACCAGCCTACTGTGCCCCAACCCAACGAGCTCATATTGCTAGAGAATCTTTTATCCCCAACCCTATGGTGGCCCATAACATGGAGGTTATTAAATGTGTGTCAGTTATTGGATCATATTCAGAAATCCTTTTTTGTTGATCCTGACCAGGCAAGACCACGCTGCTCATGATGTAATGCTTTAGCCGTCTAAATAATTATTTCACTGCTCGTAAACAAGCTCTCTCATCCAGCAGCCAAGTCCCTGTGACAGGTAATAAGGCTCCCATACAGCAGCAGCGGCACACCCGCAACCTACTCATTGGTACCAGTACAGGATTTAACTCCTGCTACACTTGGGTGGCAGTTGAGCAGACATAGCTAGCACACAGCTTAAATCCCTTAGTGCTGAAAACCCCCTTCCAGTTGGCACCCCTTATAAATTTCCAAACCCTTCACCAGCACAAAATAAGCGCAAATCTGCTTCACATAAAGCTAACCCAGAGGAAGCCAGTCCAGGGGCGGCATCTAAAAGTAATTTGGTAACACAAGATACTCAGAGAAGGGAACAGGTATGGAGCACCCCAAGTAGAGGTGGAGGCTCAAAGTCAACCCCCCACCATCTAAGGGGATTTCAATTCTGACTTCATTCTCTGTATTTAAAGAGAAAACATGGACTATGATACTTTAGAGGATGCCCAAATGGAGGAGTCCATGTAGCGCCCTCAGTATACTCTCGTGAAGAGCAGTGGGGATAGTATCCTGGGATGGATTACAGGCTCAACTGGCCCTTCAGCTCATAATATCCCCCTCCTCCACGTCAATCAGCTCAGATTGCTTCTAAAAGTCAAGCTCGAGGATTTATAATGAGCAGCCTTACAGATGCAAGTTTAAGCTCCAGTAACCCCCCAAAATATGGAGCGGGACAGCTATGAGGCCCCAAAGGGGCACCCTGACCCTGAAGTCCATTAACTTTAATGGGATGTGGGATTACAAGCGGAGAGTCTGCCTTCTCTGCAACTATAGATCAACTCGCGTGGATATTACAGCTGTCCAGGAGCCCCATTTCCTCCCCCTTTGAAATAGAAGCATGGTATGACCAATTTGTAGTTTACTCTTGTTGGACAAATTATCTAGGCCTTATTATCCTCAACCCCGGATGAAAACCCACCAATTTTCAAAATACCTTGATGATCACCTTACCTTAGCTAAATTATCTACCCATGAGTTTTCCTTCTTTGTTGCAAAATATATCTGCCAAATGCAGTCCTGGAGCAGGACCAGCTTTTGGATAAACTTGCTCTACTGCAACTCCCACGCAACACAGTTCTTATGGGGTAATCTCAATAAAATATTAAGTCAGGTGAAGGACACATTTCTTCCTGCAACACATACTGACAAGGTACTGCTTGGCTTCAGGATTTCCTCAGGTCAAGTGGATTTACAGATGCCTTTCCCCCATCAGCGTCTGGCCTGGGTTGTATGTCTCAGATCCAAGGTGCAGGTCGGGAATTCATATCATCTTCAAGGATTGATATGGTCCTAGTGGGCCCCTTGCTGGTGGGTCGAGTTTCCTCTCCCATAACCTGGGATAACACTATAAGTGACTAAAGATCCCTCAGTGATCCTGACAGCCATCCTCAGACTATCAAAATGGTTTTGGCCAAGGATTGCTCCAAGGCTCATATACAATCAGTATGCAAAGAAAAAGATAAATGCGGCCATTTGTGAGCCAAAACCTGAACTCTCCTCATTGCAACTTTTCAAGAAAAATAGTCAGACAAAAAGCAAGGATTTCATAGGTAGCATTAGCTGTGATAAGGCTCAAATGATGGCAGCTCAGGCTAAAGTCAGACGGTCTGAAGCTAGAATATGTCACCTTGATTGGAATTGCCAATTGGCGCCTTCCACTCAATGGTTGGAGGCGTAAGAAGTGTCTCAAGAGATTTATTAGAGGGAACTTACTGAACAAGAGAAAAGGGCAGCAAACTTTACATCATTGCGTTATTACTCCCAGTGGGAACGCCCCACCTGTTACTTATACCAGAAAAAAAAATCTCACTCAAAGGATCAAGAGATTGCAACCATTAGGGTGGGGACCACCATCACCACAAACAAGGAGATCACCAGTGAGATCCATCGTTACTATTCAGCCCTCTTCAAGGCTTCCTGGGTGAGCCCAGAGGAAGTTCAGGAATTTATTAGAGGGGCTCTGGAACAATTGGTTAATTTCTCAGCAGATGCTGAACTTTCACTAATCACGCAGCAAGAAGTAATGAACATTCTACCCCACAGCCCACACCTGAAGGCCCCAGGCCCAGATGGTATCCCATTTGAAGTGTATCTAGTGGATCCCGCCACAGTTACAAAGGCCCTTTAGCCCCTCTTCTCAACCCACTTGGTAGAAGGGGGATTGCTTATTGACTTAAGAGAATCCATCTATGACCCTTATCCATAAGAATTTAAGCCGTGAGGACCTGGAAAACTGGTGACCAATATCACTATTGAACACAGACCACAAGCTATTTTCTAAACTTCTAGCAAACCGCATGACTAAGTGGGCAGCACCACGCCTCAACCCAGATCAGCATGTCTTTAACTCAGGGAGATTGCTTTGGAACAATTACAATGAGCATCTGGCAACCCTGTCAGCTAACTTATCACAAATGCATGGTTTTGCGGTGCTTCTGGATATGGAAAAAGCATATGATTGGGTGGATTGGAAGTATCTTAACGCCTCCCATAACCCGTCTCCACATCCCACCACAAGTTAAGACATGTCTTTCAGCGCTTTACACCCAGCCTCAGACTAAGTTAATGTCCCCTAATGGGATTTACAGCAGCGGTAATGGTTGAACAGAGTCTCCATCAAGGGGACCCACTGAGACCAATCTTGTCCAACATAGCTTTAAATTCTCTTCTAGCTCTACTCCAGGAACACCTGGTGGGTATTCAGGTTCCTAGAAAACCCCCACCCATACCATAGCCTTAGCTGATGACACAGCAGTGTCAGTTGGATGTAAAATGGACTAGACCTGGCCATGAAGGCCCTGGATTGCTACTCCAAGGCATACAATGCAAAAGTTAACACTTCTAAAATCATTATAGTGCAAGTTGGTACCCCATCGCTTCCTCCGCTTTTTGGTATGGAACCTATCTGGGGCACCTTTAAGCACCTAGGTGTCCTCACCACACCACAAGGGGTTGAAATCAAGGTTAATTAGGACCTTTTGTTGGAGCAATAAACTTGCGTGTAGCCAACTGGAACTTCCGTCGTATCACCCCCAGGGACGCGCCCTGATGGCGAATGTTTTACTGCTATCAAAGGTATGGTTCCTCGCTTATGTATGCTCCTTTATGGACATTTTCTACTCGAAGTTGCATGTGACACTCTGCTGCTGGATATGGGGATCCAACCACCCACCCACAGCTCTGACCACAATATCATGTCCTTGCTATGAAGGGGGCTTAGGTCTTTTGGATGCTAGGTCCCATGCCACTTTAATACTGATGGGGTCCCTTAAGCCCATCATTTGCTGGAATATTGCTCCAATGCCCAGTGGGGTCCAGCCTTACGCCAGGGTTTAGCGGCTTCACTAGGGCTCCCATGAGCCTCTCCAACAGCTGTTGGGGAATGTCTAACAAACCACCCTGGCCACTTACTCAAACCCTCATCAAGTTTTTACTAGAACAAGCTCTCCTTGCGCTTAAGAGGGTAGGGGTATGGGTGTACCACGCCTTCCCTTATAAAAGGAGGGGCCCTGGGATCAGCCCCTGGCATCACACCCTGGTCCATAATTGGAAGATTGTTATCTCCCGCCTCCACCCCTTGGACAGACCCCTCAATGTGGCCTCGTCTACTTGAACTTTACCCACCGCTGTGGAATGTGATCTCAAGGCGCTCTGGAAGTAAGCTATCCATCCTGTTCTCAAAGCAAATATGTCAAATATGGTGTAGCGGGTTCTACACTGCTCATACAGGACAGGGGATCGAACTGGCCCACCTTCCAGCATAAGAGTTTGCCCACAATGTGCAGAGCTGACAGACACCCATCTCCACCGCTTCTTTACTTGCACCATCATAGCCCCTTTCTGGAGCAAGTTCTGCAAACTCCTGCGAGCAGAACCCTGGGTAGGGCATCCTGTTCAGGCCTTCATGTTCAACCTTTCATTTACAATTGCTCCCAATCATCAAGAGTCTTGGCATTTGGCGTAGTGATATGGACTATTTATAATTCATATCTTCGCACCACTTTTGACTCCACTCTGTGGACGCTGCCCCATATGATCACCCACTTTTAGGTTCATTTTGAGATGGCCCTGAGAGTATTCACCATGTCGCCATGGGCCAATTGGTCAGTTTGAGCGGACACCTGCCTCTGGCAGAACTTTCCCCACCCTTTCTCAACACCTCTCCTTAACCCTGCCTTTGCCTCAAGCTCTTAGGAGCTCAGGCGTATTTAAATAAAGATCAGTGTATCCCTTCATTAGATTGGGACCATCTAGTGCTAAAAAAATGTCAACCCTTAAATTGTCATATGAAGATCCAGCGACGAGGTCAAGAACTCTCGCCTCTGAGAAAGCAGCTAAGGGAGGCCAAGGGGCCCTTCCCCTTGCACCTAAGTTGTGATGGGGGGAGCCTTCACAATAGGGACGTTGAACATCGCTGGACTCAAGGCCTCGCTGTCCCAGGCTAAGAAACTGAATTTTTAAAAAATAATTTACCTGTGGACATTCTGGCATTTGGGTAAACCACTGTCCATACGGTGCTGAGGATACACGGGCAACCATGCTCCTTCCTTCCCTTTCTTTTTTGGTTGCCACACTGTGGGGTGCTTATATAAGCACCCCATAATTTTAAATTTATTTCTTTATATTTATATCTCAAAGGCCGTGTACTTGTTGTGTCTTTTTTGTGGGACGATGAAGTGCATGATGTCATTAATGCTTATGCCCCAACCTGTGAACGAGCTCATTGGGAATTCTTCTTGGCCGTTACTTCCCTCCCGCTTCCACCTGACTTGCTTATGGTGGGCGATATGAACTTCTGGGCCAACCCGGCCACTGACCGCTGGCCTTCAGCGCCTGCCCCTTACTGGGACATGTAGAACTTTGCATTCTAAAGCTCACTTTGGGGCTGTTTGATACCCTACCTAAACATGCCCGCTGCTCCCCAACATATCTTATCCCCATGTGCATAACGGTCAGCTGAGGTTGATGTCCCGCATTGACCTTATTCATTCCCCGTTGAACTTTCAGTCTCAAGTTCAACACTTTATGATGATAAAACTCGATTTATCTGACCACATGTTGGTGTCAATTTCCTTCTCTTTGTTGCACCTAGCGGCAAAGGCGCCAAAATGGTGCAAACTCCACCCAGACGATATCACATCGCCCAGGTTTTCCTCATGGGTGGACACCAAAACCTTGGCACCAGAGTTTACTACACAGTTCTATGTGGACCCACTTTCAACCTGGTCAAATTTTAAAGCAAACACCATCCTCCAGGCACACCACATATTATCACGTCACTCTCAGGCTGCCTCAGCAGTCATTCTGCGCACGCTTGCAGAAGTGGACCACCTGAAATCTAATGTCCCTGCTGCAGGCTATAGCCCAGGTTGAGGTCGCAAGTGGGCAGAGGTGTCCACTCACCTCAACGCACTGGTAAGGCAACACGATCATTGTGTTTGTGTACAGTACAACGCAAAAAATATAATGGCTGGCAGCATGTGGTCAGCCTACTTTTTCCAGAAAAAATTTTGCACTGCGACAGAGCTTGGCCTACACACAGATGAGGCAGCCTGACCACTCCGTTGCATAAACTCCTGCCAAAGTGCAATCAAAATTTGAATTTACCACTTTGCATTATATCAATTCAATCCAGTCAAACCAGCCAAAGTTGCTGAATTTTTTGAAAGTGCACATATCTGCACCATCTCCCATTATCCAGAGTTAAATAATTTAATTTCTCATGATCAACTCCAGTAAGCCATTCACAGTGCACCGTACAGGAAATTCCCAGGTCCAAATGAGATTCCTTATGAGTTCTACAAGAAATATTTTAATTATTTCTCCTCTTTGCTGCTTGCCTCAATGAATCAGTGTTTGCTGGAAATGCGCCTCCTTCCTGGGGGACAGGAGGATTTCACAATAATGCTTTATAGAAAGGGGACAATCTGGGCTTGGCCAACTGGTGCCCCATATCACTTGCAAACACTGATACTATATTTTACTAAAATCATGGCCAACCGCCTAGGGGGAAGTTGCCTAAGATCTCATTTCCTCTGAGCAATTTTTTTACATCACCAAGTGGTCTATATGGGACAACATTCATACTGTAGCTAACGTCTGCCAATCCACGGCTACTGGAGCGCTAGTATTTTAGCCCAGCAGAAGGCTTATGATAGAGTCAACTGGGATTACCTCAAAGCCTGCATCCACAAGTTCCACCTCCCCCATCAGTTCATTAACTGGGTGATGTTGCTTACGGAATTCTCCACAATGGCTGTGCGTGGCCCTGGCTTCCTCACTGATGTAGTTCACCCTCAAAGGGGCCTCCGCCTAGGGGACCCTTTGAGCCCACTTTTAAATAACTTCGCCTTGATCCGCGTTTGCGCAACGTGAATGCCCACCTTACAGGTGTTATGTACAGGGCCAAGCACCATTCAAGATGTTGGAATTTGGCTGATGATTGAGTGGTTGGGGTGCCTAATAACCAAGATGCACACGCGCTTGAGATACTAATCCAGGTTTACTCCAGGGTAAGTAGGGCTGCACTTAACGCCTCCAAAACCGAAATCATCCTCCTTGGGCGGTTCCAAGCCTGCTGGTCACCAGCACCTCGTTTCCTTCTTGCTTCAGCAGCTAGCTCATGGGTTTGCTTGCCCCGCCCACCCCAAGCCACCCCGCTTGTGCTCCCTTTTGTGCCGAGACCCATTGCTGGTCCAGTTTGCCATTTGGATGTGTGACTGGAGGCGGTAGGGACGCCTCATTGGTGATGGAGCACCATATACAGGATAATATCACAAAACGCATTGCCTCCCTCAGATCCCACCAAACTTCCCTCACAGGCAGTGCTGGCCAACTCTATGCTCCTATCTAAAGTTTGGTTTTTGGCCCATGCTATCTCCTTTTCTCCATCTTTCTTCACCTCATTATATGCCCTCCTGAGAGGGTGGCTGTGGTTAGGACGCCCACCGCCAGAACGTCTGGATGTCTTGTTTGGCCCTCGCCATATTGGTGGTATGGGCATGCTCAACTTGAGGCTCATGCTGCCAAAATACTTGGCACCTGGATTGCTGCAATCACCAACCTCACGCTCCCAGCCCAACACTGGTCACGCGTGGCTCGCTCCAATTTCTCCTGCGCCCTGGGCCTCAGCAATCCCACCTACCCCATTCTCTGATAAAATATCTTGTCTCCATCCCTCTTCTGCGTGCCCACATGGGACATCACCCTACTTCAAACGAATTCTTCTCTCCATGTGGAGCGCTTAGTGAAGAATTTGCATCAGTGGTCACACCGCCCATAGGGGTCACCCTACTCCCCACTTCACGAAGGAAGTATAAGGCCAAGCCGTTCTAAACAGTTTGTTACCAAGGAGGTCCCCCATTATGGCCAGGGTGGATTTTATGGATATTTTGGACATCCCCTACTCCCTAGCAACCCAGAAAGCCATCTGGAAGTACGCCCATCACCCTCTTCTGCAGCCCCATGTTTGTTCCCTTGTGTGGCACTGCTTGAAATGGGTATACCATACTGCTGAGCGCTCCAATGCATCACACTCCTCATGTGTTGTGTGTGACCAATATGGGTCTTTGGTCCACCGCCTGGAAGAGTGCCCTCCCTCAAAAGCGATATGGCGTGAGGTTCAGCGTCTCTTTTGCAAGGATCAAACACAACCCTTCATCCTATCCAAAGACATCTTCGCCTTGTCCTTGAATTCTAAAATAAATCCTTCCCTCGATCCTTAGTGGTTGCAATTGCAATGTGGACTATCCACACGGTTGTCTTGGATGCAACCTCAGGCTCTACTATCACCATCCATAAAACTGTACGCCAATTCCAGTTGCACCTTTTGGACCACTTTCAAGCATGGTTGTTTGATTATCTACCATCCCATCAATGACGGTTGGTCTCATCCTGGTTTCCTGTTTAATTCATCACTTCAGACCCCTTCCTTCATACGTGCTATATAGTGGCGCAAGCCTCTACTGACAATACCCCCTGTCGCAAAATTGACCATGGGCTCCGCTAGTGTGCCAGGCCAAACAGTATGAAGACTGGTTGGCCCTTTGCCTTTTCGCCTTCATTAGCGTATCAACCCCTACAAGTCCGCGTCCAACTCATCTGGGCATGTCCCAGCAAGTCCATCCCCCATCTTGGGTGGCTATGGCACTCCTGCGCGGCACCCTGAAAGGTTGGAGGCCAGTCAGCGCATCTGCTGGTAGCCAGCTGGCTAGGTTCCCGCCAGTTCCTCATAGGGATGAGGCATGGGAGCTGGCAGCGCCGGCCACTCCAGGCGTGATCACCTGCGCCTATCAGGGATCTCCTGTCCCACCTTCCCCACTCTAGTTGATCTAAGCTACTTCAAACAAATAGGAATGATGGGCAAATGAGAGATGTTTATTAGGAGGTAATGAACGAATATTTATACTACTTTAAGGCTACTGCGTTCAAGTACTCTTTGACCAATCAATACTGGAAAACCAATCAGCCACATTGATGCCAGAACTCTTATCAGATTGTAAACTTCATTCATTAATACATCATAGCGATTCCCTCCAGATCCGCTCATCTGATCACCAAAAATTAATATTAGGTCAATCCATCCTCAGCATAAGTCACTGGTCATTTGTATATAATGTCAGAATTTTAGCCAGATGGAATCCTCCAATTATTAATCGTTATTTGGTATGAAATGGCTAATCCCAGCGGAATGGCTTATTGACTGAATTTTGTATAATTTAATATTATTGCTGGTTAGTTGCTCCCCAATTTGGGTTAAGCCAAAATTAGTATTCCGCCAAGTTTGGTATTTAGGTCTAAGTGGGGCCAATCGGTGGCCCCAAATTAGTATAAGGATCACCGGCGACTAATAGCTGAGGATGATCCAATTGATATCAGTCAGCAGAATCAGTGGTCGATGCCAACTTTCATTCATGGTCAGTTGTAAGATTTCCAGCAGAAACCCGATATATTTGCTTCAATCATCCATCAATTAATTAGCTGCCTGTACTGTTGTCCAATGTCAGTGGATCCAACAATTATGAGTTTGAGGTGGCCAAGGTTGTTTCTGGTGCCTCATTTATTATCAAGATAAGATAAGAATAGATGTTGGCGAGATGCTGAGATATTCTGAGTCAAGAGAGTGACCAAAGTAGTTTCTGGCGCATTATTATCAATTCAAAGGTCAAACCCAAATACAACATTTAATTGGATAAATATTTAAGTGGCTCACTGGTGACTTAAGGCTGAGGATGAGCTAAAACTAATTCAGACATTGGGAAGGTTGTAGCGAGAAGGTTGACGCCAGGGAAGAGGATAATGTAGAAGAAGAAGTAGTAGAAGAAGAATAGTGGTTGGCTGGAAGAACCAGCGGAAGAGCCAATAGGTTGGCGGTGGGCGCAGTAGCCCTTTTGTAAATAGTATAAATACCTGGCGCTTCCCTTTCAATAAATATCTCCCTTTGCCTATTCTACCTTTAAGAATAATTTTATATTTATTTTGTTGGTTGGAGTTTAGGTTAAAGGGGATCCCCAAATGGCACAGGTTACATGCCAAGGGGTTAGCCGGTGCTGCTGGCCCCGTTGCCTAAGGAAAAATGGCAAGGGCTGACCAGTCTTCATACTGGTTAGCTTGCCAACTAGCAAAGCCCAAAGTCAATTTTCTGACATTGGTGCTCACTACAGGGGCTCTGCTGGTTGGTGCTGAAGTAGCTAAAGGCTGGTTAAGAGGTGGCGTTGATGCGCCACTATGGTTTGGTTCCAGTGGTTAGTGGTGGCGGGGAGGGGCAAGCCCTGGACGCCCACCTCACACACTGAGGTTAGAAAGTAGAAGGATTACCATCTGGTTAAGTGGGGGGAATGTCAGAATTTTAACCAGATGGAACCCTCCAATGATTAATTGTTATTTAAGATGAAATGGCCAATCCCAGCGGAATTGCTTATTGACTGAATATTGTATCATTTAATATGATTACTGGTTAGTTGCTCCCCAATTTGGGTTGAGCCAAAATTAGTATTCCGCCAAGTTTGGTATTTAGGTTCAACTGGGGCCAATTGGTGGCCCCAAATTAGTATAAGGATCACCAGCGACTAATAGCTGAGGATGATCCAATTGATAACTAGTCAGCAGAATCAGTGGTCAACACCAACTGCCATTCATGGTCAGTTGTGGGATTTTCAGCGGAAAGCTGATGTATTCGCTTTAATCCTCCATCAATGAATTCGCTGCCTGTACTATTATCCAATGTTGGTGGATCTAATAATTATGAGTTTGAGGTGGCCAAGGTTATTTCTGGTGCCTCATTTATTATGAAGATAAGATAATAATGGATTTTGGCAAGATTTCGAAATATTCCAAGTCAAGTGAGTGACTGAAATAGTTTCCAGCACATTATTATCAATTCAAAGGTTGAACCCAAATTTGACATTTAATTAGATTAATTATCCATATGGCTCACTGGCGACTTAAGGCTGAGGATGATCCAGAACAAATTTGGACATTGGGAAAAACGGAGTGAGAGGGTCAATGCCAGGGAAGAAGATAATGTAGAAGAAGAAGTAGTAGAAGAAGAAGAGTGGTTGGCTGGAAGAATCAGCGGAAGAGCCAATAGGTTGGCGGTGGGTGCAGTAGCCCTTTTGTAAATAGTATAAATACCTGGCGTTTCCCTTTCAATAAATATCTCCCTTTGCCTATTCTACCTTTGAGAATAAGTTTATATTTATTTTTTTGGTTGGAGTTTAGTTCAAAATGGATCCCCAAATGGCACAGGTGAGACGCTAAGGGCTAGCCAGCACTGCTGGCCCCGTTGCCTAGGGCAAAATGGCAAGGGCTGACCAATCTTCATATTGGTTAGCCTGCCAACTAGCAGAGTCCAAAGTCAATTTCTGACATATAAATTTGTAATTAAATAGAACTTTGAGCATCCTTGGAATGAGTCATCAGTGCTCCAAATTAGATGACAGAACTATTTTCAGACAATTCATAATGTATTCTTCAGCTTTCCGCTGGAAACTCCCACAATGATCTTTGGATTTACATTTTGGCAGCAAATACAGCTTCTGCCAAACCTAAGCTCAATTAAATATATCACAATAAATAGTATTGAACTAGGCAATTTTCTTGCAATTACACCCAACTACCAAAACCCCTAATTTTGATACTATCAAAAAGGACTATCTGGTTAAATCTCTGACACCCCCTTCCTTTAATTGCCATTCCCGCTGGCAACAGGAAACAGCGTTAGCTTCTCTGGGGTTCCTCTTGCTGATAATAGTTCTTTTAGTTTACATATTTTAAGTGTCCATCTCCTGGTTGGCCTTCCTCAATTAAAATTAAAATTAACGTTTGGAGGATTTTAGGTAATTCTACTGGTTTAGATCCATTGAGGATTGAACCAGGTTGATGCTTAAGATCTCTTCAGGCAGAGCTTCCAACAAAATGGAAACATCTGATAGTTTGTTAATAATGAACTATCAGGTGTACCAATCAGTATCAGGCAGGTTTCATCACAGACCTATTGGGAATTTAAGGAGCAAGTTGTGAAGCAAGTGATGTCACCTGTAGCTATCAAATTAATCAGTTGGTGTGACCTGCCATAATGGGTAACAAGTCCCATTACCTAAGCAGGTCGCTTGCCAAATATGGTTGGTTTGCTGGGATCAAGTGAAAAAGACGTTAGAAATATTCTTTGCCTCTTTCCGTTTTAGGTCTCAAGGATGTCCAACAAAGAAATCCTAACCAGATGGAGAAGACCATCGCTGTTGAGGTGTCAAAGGGAAGTCTAATGGCAACAGCTGTCGGTTTATGGCTGTGGCGCCAACCAAAGGTTAAGCCCAAATCACCTCTATAAATTCCCCTGCTATTCAAAATAAAAAAAGAGAATAGAAGAATACATTATTTGCTTTAGTTCTATTCATCTTCAGGAAATTATTATTTGTATGCTTTAATTGGGGACTCTTTTGCAGGATAAAGAGTAAGGATCAAGAATCCTTAGAAGAGAAGCTGAACTTAGACAGGAATTGCTGTTGACTCCAAAAGACAAGACGGAAGGCCATAAAATTAACATCTGAGCGAAGATCAAGTTAGGCGTATAAGGGTATAAGTCACTACTGAAGAAAACAAGAGTATATCGAGGAGAAATACAGGTCAAGTGTTGAACCAGAATTGGTCATCTATTCAACTTCAGATAATAGTCTTCATACTATCATCAATCGACTATCATCTACTATTAGACAATGTGAATCGTGCACAAATGAACCTGTGTAGTTAATAATTTAGGGGTTATCAGTTGTGAACAAATAGTGAAAGCCCCTTAAGAGTTAACAGCACCTCAGAACTTGGCTAAGATAGAATTTATCAGGTATCACGGACTAATTCATTCCTTCAGGGTTCAAATGATCTGGCACTCTACTTCAACAGAAGCTCCTAGAGAATAGTATCCATCAACCTCACAACCCTCTTCAAATTTTCCATCAGAAGGGTTATCTATGCATGTCAGAAGAGCGATAGGAGGGAGATTAACATCATACACATCAGGTTCATTGACTGTCTTCATATGACACACCTTGGAGTCATGCCTTCTTTGTTTCAGTGGATGCCTTAGAGAGCAACTACTGTTTTGGCCATGAGAGAGGGCATTTTAGCATCAACGGGCTTTGGCTTGAGCGCTTTGCTGGATGGTTTAGAGAGTTTGGACTCAGCCTTATGGGGAGAAGCAATGACAGATTTTAAAATGCACATTGGGGGCAGGAGTCAGAATTCAAGAATCCAGACAAGACGCTGAAGAAAATATGGACTTAAGCTTGGGGTGAGGCAAATTCTCCATTAAATGCACAGGGTGCATTCAAGGTGCAAATGATGATAGGGAGCGCTGTCTTGTCACTGAGGGTGCACTAAGGCCAACCTCTAATAGCAGAAATGATTTCTGGTTTAATTTTCACCAATGGAGCAGGTTTTAAGATGGGATCAGGCACAGGAAGGGCCATGAGGGTTATTGGGACTTCTTCCACTGAGATACAGTTAAAATCCTCTTTGGGTAAGATTTGGGGTTTCACCTCAACTTTAGGTGTAGTCTAAACTGTATGGAAATCTGAAACATCTAATAAAGCCTCCTTTATATCAAGAAAATTCCATAAGTGGCGTTTCACTGAGATAACACGCCTTGCTAAAGAAAGGTGAGAAGAAAAGCCAGTCAGGACAGCAGCAACGGCGTCATCAAGAGGTAACAATTTTGCAATCAACAGTTGCTGAGATTCACTGTAGAACTTATTAACAATGGTGGCAACTTATTCACCTTTTTGCATGCTGAGGCACATAAAGGCCTTCTTTTTTATTCAAACTATGCATCAAGCCTAATTCCTCAATAAGCGCTTTTTAACCTCTTCCCAGGTACTAAAGGTGTCCATATGAGGAACCATTACCTCTTGGGTGACGCGACTTAAGCAAGAGAGGATGTGCTTAATTTTCTGGTGATTGGTTGTCCCTTCCATGGCAAATTCATTGATGAAGAGAAAAAGTCAATGCTACCCTCACCTGTAGTAAACTTGTCTCTAAAGGGGGTTTATGGACATCAGGAGTAGCCCTACACTGATTTTGGGGAGGGGCGCCATTTAAGCTTCTCAAGGCGCGACAAGGCTTTTGCTAGTTGCTGTGCTAAATTGGCTATCCTTGGGTCATCTTTAACGGGGAAAAGTGGGCTCCCCACCCAAACATTCTTCATTTTGTTAAAAAATGTGGTGTACAGGTCCCCCTGTATTAAGCACCACTTGTTGGAATCCTGGTACTCTTATGCTCACAGGTGCTTTTGGAACAGGATTTTATAGTATATAAGATACCAGATTATAAGAACTTTTATCCAGCAGTAAAGGTTTTAGGGGGTAATAACTACAAATAGATTATAGCTCCTATAATTTTATTAATATCAGAAAATTGGGGTAAAAAAGATCCTTTAGTAATTTAATGCCTCCTAGTGTTTATGCTACTCTGAGGCTAATAGTGAGATTTAAAGTAGTTCAGGTTAAGCAGAGGGTAGCTTAAAATTAGCCAAATGACAATTTAGCTTATCAGCGTTCTCAAAAATCTTTTTGCCTCAATAGGGCTTGATTTTAGATGTTAGGTCGATGGCCAGGATGATGTATTCATGGGTAACATCTTAATATAATCTCTCCAATCAGGTATCTTGGAAATAATTTCAGTTACTGCTAAAAAGTACTTTTCAAAAATTACAATCACCCGGAATTCTAGCCTTATCAAATCAATTGAATATGGTGGTTAAGTCCACTGAGAGCTCATCTGATGCATCAGAATTCACCAAAACAAACCCCAAATCGCAGAACCCTTGGTTGCCAACTTGTATGTAAACTTACACTACCTTCTCCCAAACTGCAGCTGCAAAAGCAGATGCAAACCCAGATTTATCAATACAAGGTGGAATCACAAATGAACCTGCCATTTTACTGCCTACTTCAGTCGACTCTGGGTTGACTGAAGGTAAATAAATCTGTGCACCCCACCCTGGAGGCGCAATTTTTATGAATTAATCAAGTTAGCAGGAGGTATTATCACTCCCAATACCGTGGAAGGGTTTCAAGCAGCTTTGCAGACCACACACCATTTGAAGTCAACTAAGGTGGCCAAGATTAATCAAAAGTAAATGTTGGATCAGTTGGCCGTCATTTACACAATTTGGAAAGAAACCAACATGCCCAAACTGAATTGAGGGTAGGTTTTAAATCAGTAGTCCATCATTTTCATGTTTTGGAAGGCAACAAACACGCCTGAACTGAATCAGCATTGAGTATCAGATCTGTTCAGGGTAATTTTCATCAAAATCAAAATCAAATTCAGATTTCAATCAGAACTAGCCAAATAGCCAATCAGATCGAGTAAAAATCCCATACAGCATCTGCTGATGGTCAGATGAAAATTTGAGGGATATATTTTCGTGAGGAAGAACCTGAATCCACCAATTAATTGGCAGAAAGTAATTCCAAGACAGATAAGACAATCCAACCTGGAAAAAGTGGGTACCAACTGGGAAGGCCCAGCAGGGGCCAGCGCGTAAACCCAAAGGGATGTCAGAGCCTCTATTTGGGGTTCCACACATTATAGGGCTTCAGCCAAATTAAATTTGAATTTAAATTGGTACATAAACAAAAACAACGAGTTAAGGATGCATCAGGTGCATGGCAGAAAAATCTAGTGCCTACACCACCTTCCATAGACTCTCGTGAAGCTGCTTTTGTGGCTGAAATGAAGAAAATATGGGCAGAACCTCGCTCAAAACATGCACTCCCTATGTCCACTCAGGATCATGCAGTTAGGGTCTACTATGTGCATAACCCAGTCAAGTTTTATACAAGAGATATATTTTACCTATTTTGAAGCAATAGCAAGAGCCTTTAAAGTAGATACCACAATTCATAAAGTAGTGTAAAGCCACTATATTGATGTAGGATTTACAACTGCAGAAGATGAAGACTGGGCTGCTTCTACTAAAATAGAGATTTCACATGAATCTCTTCATGTATCAAGAACATATTCTAACTTGAAGAAAATTTCTTTTACATTTTCTCTAATCTCCCAACTAAATTGGAGCCAGAATCACTAAAGCTTGCCCTGCATCGGAGTTTGATGAGATTAAGTCTGTTCTAACAGTAGACCTTTCTGCACCAGCCTACTGTGCCCCAACCCAATGGGCTCATATTGCTAAAGTATCATTTATCCCCAACTCTATGGTGGCCTATAACATGGAGGTTATTAAATGTGTGTCAGTTATTGGATCATATTCAGAAATCCTTTTTTGTTGATCCTGACCAGGCAAGACCACGCTGCTCATGATGTAATGCTTTAGCCGTCTAAATAATTATTTCACTGCTCGTAAACAAGCTCTCCCATACAACAGCCAAGTCCCTGTGACAGGTAAGAAACGCTCCCATAAAGCAGCAGCAGCAATCCCACAACATACCCATTGGTACCTTTACAGGATCTAAATCCAGATGCCCTTTGCGGCAGTTGAGCAGGCACATACCGTACACAGCTTTATTTCTTTAGTGCTGAAAACCCCCTGCCAGTTGACACCCCTTCTAAGTTGCCAGACCCTTCATCAGCACAAAATAAGCGCAAATCTGCTTCACATAAAGCTAACCCAGAGAAGCCAGTCCAGGGCGGCATCTAAAAGTAATTTGGTAACACAAGACACTTAGAGAAGGAACCAGGTATGGAGTACCCCAAGTGGAGGTGGAGGCTCAAAGTCATCAATCCCCCGCCATCTAAGGGGATTGCAACTCTGACTTCATTCTCTGTATTTAAAGAGAAAACATGGACTATGATACTTTAGAGGATGCCCAAATGGAGGAGTCCATGTAGCGCCCTCAGTATACTCTCGTGAAGAGCAGTGAGGATAGTATCCTGGGATGGATTACAGGCTCAACTGGCCCTTCAGCTCATAATATCCCCCTCCTCCACGTCAATCAGCTCAGATTGCTTCTAAAAGTCAAGCTCGAGGATTTATAATGAGCAGCCTTACAGATGCAAGTTTAAGCTCCAGTAACCCCCCAAAATATGGAGCGGGACAGCTATGAGGCCCCAAAGGGGCACCCTGACCCTGCAGTCCATTAACTTTAATGGGATGTGGGATTACAAGCGGAGAGTCTGCCTTCTCTGCAACTATAGATCAACTCGCGTGGATATTACAGCTGTCCAGGAGCCCCATTTCCTCCCCCCCTTTGAAATAGAAGCATGGAATGACCAATTTGTAGTTAACTCTTGTTGGACAAATTATCTAGGCCTTTACTATCCTCAACCCCGGATGAAAACCCACCAATTTTCAAAATACCTTGATGATCACCTTACCTTAGCTAAATTATCTACCCATGAGTTTTCCTTCTTTGTTGCAAAAATATATCTGCCAAATGCAGTCCTGGAGCAGGACCAGATTTTGGATAAACTTGCTCTACTGCAACTCCCACGCAACACAGTTCTTATGGGGTAATCTCAATAAAATATTAAGTCAGGTGCAGGACACATTTCTTCCTGCAACACATACTGACAAGGTACTGCTTGGCTTCAGG
>JAKSZP010008541.1:0-45379 GCA_022478985.1 Massospora cicadina | reverse complement strand
GGTGGTAGCGCCCTTATATAGGGATAGTGGTACCAAGGTGTTCCAATGGTCCCCCTCGTTTTTGAGGACGCTTTCCAAGCACTGAAGTGCACCCTTTTATCCACGTCCATCCTTCTCCATGTTGACCCTACAAAGGAGTTCATTATGTCTACTGATGCTTCCAACTTCACCATAGTGGCTGCCTTGTTATAATTAGGTGAAGATGGAACTGAGCATTTGGTGGGATATTTTTATAGGAAAATGTCTCTGCCTGAGTTAACTTATGCCGTTTATGACAAGAAGTTACTAGCAGCGTTGGAGGCGTTGACTTATTGGCATCACCACTTGCATGGCTCATCCCAACCTTTCCTTGTATGTACAGATCACCGTGCCTTGCTTTAATACCGCACTCCTCATGTCCAAACTCCACGGCAAACCCGTTGATATGAGACTCTTTCCCAATTTGCATTTTCCTATGAGTTCACCAAGGGCAAGGAGAATGGTTTGGCGGATGCTTTAAGCTGCAACCCTGCTTTGTCTCCTGATCTAAAGGAGGTAGAGGCTCATAACACCCAATTGATGATTCTACTGGGTAAGATTCTGTCTCAACTTCCCAATTCCACGTCCAACACACTAGCGGTTGCACCTCTGGAAAATGAAGAGGAATATAGTATGTTCAGAAAGGTTGTATTTTTCTCAGCTGCTATCAGCTGAATATACTATGGTTCTCGTTAACAGCACTCTGAATCAGGAGGATTTAACCAGGGGTTATCACGTAAAGGATGAGATGATGTGGTTTCAGGGGCGCCTATGGGTTCCTGCTGGATTAATGCGCCTGGAAATCATCTGGGACCATCATGATGGAATCACCGTTGGTCATCCTGGGAAAACAAATACCTTGGAGTTAATATGACGCACCTACAATTGGAAGGGATTGCCTGCTCAGGTGGGCAGGTATTGTAAAGAGTGCCTGATCTGCAATCAAATGAAACCCAATCATCAACCGTTAATGGGCTTGTTGGTACCAGTACAAAAGGCGGAAGGGCCGTGGACTCCCTATCAGTGAATTCATGTGGAATTACCTGTTTCTGATGGTTATGATGCCATCATGGTGGTTGTGGAATCCGCCAATGGATACCACAAATAATATTTTTAGAATGAGAAAGTTTACTTTTTTATTAAAAAGTATAAAATAACACTTATTATAGTTTTTTATATTATCTATTATGATAAGCGCGGCAAAACCAAGAAAGGCCCCCTTTTCAATACTAGATTTTCCTATTTAAACTAGTTCAAATTTTTAGACTGACGATATTCAAGGTAAAAGAATGCAAAGCTCAGTTGTCTAAATTTGGAAATATAGGTTTTTAGCCTATCAGATCGTAGATAAAAATTTTTGAGGCAAAACTGACCCGTGCAGTAATGATTGGATGAATTGTATCCAATCACCAGTTAGTAAAATCTTTTCACCTCAGTTGTGATTGTACTCAACTGGTAATGATTAGGTAACTTGGCGATGGTTGGACTTGGATGGTAATGATTGACTAATTGTTACCCTATCATCTTTAAGTAAAATCTTTGCACCTCGGCAGTGGTTAGACTCAGATTGTGATAATTGGTTAACTTACACCCAATCATCAATGTATAAATCTTCTTGCCTTGCGGAGGTTCCAATCCATGCAATATTATACTCCTCATATTTGACTGAGGAGTCAGAGTATTTCTATTATTTAATATTTACCATTTTAAGCCAATTTTTGTGGTAAATTGTGTTTTTCCGATGGTTAGGATTCCACTGAGAATCCACTAGGGTCTTTTCGCCCTTTGTACTCATATCATTAATAACCACAATATTATTCAAAGTTTGGGCAGATGATGGGCCAATCATGGTAGCAGATTTAGAAGCACTCATACCTCCAACATTCTTTGACCTAGGTCAAGAAAGTGAATGTCCGACATTGCCCCCCTCAAGAATGTTGGGAGGGGTGTAGGGTCATAGGAAGTGGCCATGTACCCGGTTTATGATAATTCCGGTGGCCAGAGACTTTATAGAATACTCATTTCCTCTCTTATATGTGATGTTAAATGGCCCCTCCCAGATTGATCTAAGTTTGCCACTTCAAGGAGTTAAGTGATTGTGGTAATATAAAACCTTATCCAATATTTGAAAAGAGGGTAGGGGAGCTCGGAGCTCATTGGCAGCTTGGCCTTCTTTAGTGACCGTTTTGGCTAGGTTGGTCATAGCTTCCAACTGAAGTTGAATGATGCAGTTAGCTAACCTTCGCATGGCTTTCTCAGATTCCTCTCCTCTAGAGAAGACATCCTTAGCTAACAGAGCAGGTATGCCCAGTTCCCTGCCATATAATACTCAGAAAGGGGACATTTTCAGAATTCGATGATAGCTAATTCTGTAAGCCATAAGCGCGCTTGGTAGATAATGATCCCAATGAAGGGGATCAGTTGTAGCCATTTCCATAAAACAGAAACTATAGTAACATTTGCTCACTCCACTGTTCCATTGGTTGATGGGTTATATGGAGTGGAGAACAGTTGCTGGGCTCCCATGGAAGTAGCCGGGATTTTAACTACTCTAGAGGTGAAATTTTTCCCGTTGTTGCAGAGTAGTACTTGAGGGCACCCTTGTCGAGTGAAGATATTTTGATGAAGAAAGGTTGCAGTGGCCTTAGCAGTTTGGGCCGGCAACGCCACAGCTTCAACCCACTTCATGAAGTGGTCAATGCCTACCAAAATATACCTGTTTCCACCTGTGGTTTGAGGAATTGGCCCTACTACGTTTAAGCTTATTGTATTAAATGGCTGTTGTGGGGTAGTCAGCTGATAATGATAACTAGTCTTGAATTGAGACTGCTTCTTACACGTAAGGCAAGCATCCAAGAATTTGATGATAGCTTCCATGATTCCTTCCCAGAAGTACCAATCCTTTATCCACTCATAGGTTTTCTTTGCTCCTCCATGGCCTAAAGTTGAATGAGCTTCCAGGATGACAGGTACATGTTCCGAGGGTCATAGGTAAGGCAACCACTTCGTCCCCACCTGCTTGTACAACTTCCCGCTATCCACTTTAGTGTTATGGGAGTGCCGGGCCAACATCCTTTGTACAGGCTCATCCTCATCTTCCCAGTCGTTTGGGGTCATTAGAAGATCATACAGCCGCTCCGCTTCACTGTTATTTAGGTGGAGGATGGGCAGTTGAGTTAACCCATCAACATTCATGTGACAGGTTCCAGTGCGGTGTTCAATCTCCATATCATAATGCTGAAGCTTTAGAGCTAAGCGAGCTAAGCGCCCTGTAGGGTCCTTCCTATTTTTCAACCATTTTAAAGATGCGTGGTCCATGATCACAGTAAATGAGGTGCCATGCAAGAAAGGGCGGTAATGCTTCACTGCAAGTAGAACGGCGAGACATTCCTTCTTGGTAAAGCTATAGTTGCGTTCTGCCTTTGATAGCATCTTGCTAAGGTACAAGACAGGATGATCTACCCCTTTTTCATCTAATTGGGCTAAGATGGCCCCGACGGCGTAATCTGAAGCGTCTGTAAACAGGATGAATGGTTTTCCATAATCGGGATGCCTTAAGATAGGCCGTTTTTGCAGCAGCAGCTTCATTGTTTCAAATGCATCCCTCTGTTCAGTGCCCCATTGAAAAGAGATATTCTTTTTTAGTAAACGAACAAGAGGCTCGCTGAGTTGAGCAAATTTAGGGATGAACTGATGGTAGTGCCCCATCATCCCTAAAAATACCTGTATATCCCATAGGTTTTTGGGGGAGGCATACTGGCAATCGCTTCAACCTTATCTTGTATGGGTTGAATACCCTCTTGAGAAATGGTATGTCCGAGGAAATTTAATTCTTTTTGGAAGAACGAACACTTTGAAGGCTTTAATTTGATAGTGGAGCGTCATAAGCATTGGAATACCTCCTTTAAATGTTCAAGGTGGTCATTAAAGGTCTTTGAGAATATGGTAATGTCATCAAGGTAGACGATAACGCAGGTTAACTTGAGATCTTGCAAAATGTGATCCATTGCACGCTGGAAAGATGCAGGCGCGTTGCACACCCTTGAGGTAATCGCGTGGGTTGGAAAAGACCTTCACTACATATCAAAGCGCATTTCTCCTGGTCTTGGGGAGATAGATCCATTTGCCAATAACCACTGGCCAAGTCCATAGCAGAGAAAAAATTTGAGCCTGAGAGCTGGGCCAGGGCATTGTCAATGCGCGGGATAGGATAGCTATCCTTTTTTGTGAGATTGTTTAACCTGCAGTAGTCCATAACTACCCGGTGACCACCGTTTTCTTTTTAATTAGCAAAAGGGGGAGGACCAAGGGCTTTGCAAAGGAACTAATAACCCCGCGTCTAATAACTGCATGAGTTTCGTCCTCATTTGTTGTTCTTCCACCTTTGACTTGCGATAAGGTTTGGACCATATGGGATGAGCATCACCCACATTGATGGAGTGGCACCAGCCCTTCATGTGGCCATAATCATTGTCTGATTTCGAAAATATATCACTATACTCACCCAGAAGAGTTTGCACTTTCTCCAACTCATCTGAGGTCAGCTCATTCGAAATGTGGACGTTCAGCAAGGTACATAACAGGTTATCTGTGGGCAGGCCTAAATCTGCCATCGAGCCAACGGAGTGGATTTGTTCAACTTCCTCCACAGGGAGTAAAAACCCTCAGCCCACCTCCTGGTGCTTTTTTATAAATTATGTCCGTTTTGGTGAGGTTTCCCAACAATAGAATAATAGGCCTTTGATAATCTGGGTTTAAAAGGCCAGGCAATACCCGAGGCTCAAAAGGGCTTACTCCATTTATGCTTAAGAGCTGTAATAAGCAATGGCATGGGATTTGAAGTGTGATTTTTGTTTCAACCACTCGTTGTTCACCAGGCTTAATCACCACTTCATCAGCTGCATAAAATGGAATACCATCGCTAGCCTCCATTGAATCAGGCAATTTCTTAGTGTTACGTCCCGAAGTAACATAGTGTAAAGACAAAGCGGAAGAGGGGTATTAAACCAAGCAGGTGTAGTCATTCTTGACGAGACCTTTGTTGGTTAAGATTAATGGAGCTTCGTAGTTCATTAAAGATAGGAACCCTTGCTTCAGGTTAGTGATGCCATCATATTCGATCATAAATTTTGTACCTATGAGCATACCATAGGAGTTATTATCTAAGGCCACAGCGGGGGCTGATAAGATAAGCTTCCCAACACGTATGGGAAGAGAAGAGTAAGCGCCAAGAGCGCGGGTGTTGTTTGGGCCCACAGTTCCAGATTCCTTGATACAATCCAAGTCAGGCATCAAAATTAATCTTTTTCATCAGCTGAGATGAAATTACATTTACTGGAGAACCCATATCCAGGATAGCCATTACCCAGACCTTATGAACAACTACTTCAACCTTGATAAGTGTGCTTTCAAAGTTGGTCGACAGCGCTAAGACCTCCTAAAGATTAAAAGTGGAGGTTAATTTGTGTGCGGTCTCAGGGTGAGTCTCCATAATAGACTGCATGGTATGCCTTCGCTGTAAAGGGTGAGTTAGACTTGATAGGAGCTGATCAGCATTGCTGGCTGTGTCAATACTTTTTCATACAACCTATAACTTGGTGGAGGTAAGTTTCCTCAGGTATGGTGGTTTCATCTACCCCTTTGGTGTTTAGGCGATCAGGGACCTCCACTTCCGCAGGAGCTCCCAATAAGTAATACCCAGCATCATCATAACCCCCCTCAGAGTCAGCCTCAAAAGTTCTCAACCATGGGCATGGTTGTAACTGATATGGGGGATATACCCTTAGGGCACACACTTGTTGGCTGAGTGGAAAAAAAAATCCTCAGTAGGGATCTCTGCTTTACATTGCGCTGAAGCTGCAGATGTTGTAGAGAGGATAGGCCTAGGTGGCCTCACTCCCAATGGTTCAATAGACTGTTGTTCTAACTTTTTAAGACGGGAGAAAAAGCTAGCTAGTTGCTTCTTGAGAGCAACTAGTTGAAATCTAAGAGAGCTGCTCACGTTTGCAGCCTCCATTACTTTTTTAATACTTTATCAAAGTATTCAGGGGGATTGACCCCTGTAGTGAGCACCAATTTGTGGAATCCGCCAATGGATACCACGAATAATATTTTTAGATTGAAAGTTTACTTTTTTATTAAAAGTATAAAATAACACTTATTATGGTTTTTTATGTTTTCTATTATGATAAGCGCGGCAAAACCAAGAAAGGCCCCCTTGTCAATACTAGCTTATCCTATTTAAACTAGTTCAAATTTCGAGACCATCAATATTTGAGGTAAAAGAATTCAAAGCTCAGTTGTCTAAATTAGGGAATATAGGTATTTAGCCTATCAGATAGTAGATAAAAATTTTTGAGGCAAAACTGACTCGTGCAGTAATGATTGGATTAATTGTATCCAATCACCAGTTAGTAAAATCTTTTCACCTCGGCAGTGATCAGACTTGACTGGTAGTGATTGGGTAACTCAGCGATGGTCAGACTTTAATGGTAATGACTGGCTAATTGTTACCCTATCATCTTCAAGTAAAATCTTTGCACCTCAGCGGTGGTTAGACTTGGATCATAATGATTGGTTAACTCACACTCAATCATTGATGGGTAAAATCTTCTTGCCTTGCAGAGGTTCCAATCCATGCAATATTATACTCCTCATATTTGACTGAGGAGTCAGAGTATTTCTATTATTAATATTTACCGTTTTTAAGCTGATTTTTGTGGTAAATCGTGTTTTTCCAATGGTTAGGATTCTACTGAGAATCCACTAGGGTCTTTTCGCCCTTTGTACTCATATCATTAATAACCACAATATTATTCAAAGTTTGGGCAGATGATGGGCCAATCATGGTAGCAGATTCAGAAGCACTCATACCTCCAACATTCTTTCTCCTAGGTCGAGAAAGTGAATGTCTGACAGTGGTGGTGGACCACTTTACAAAGTCCACCCACTTTATTCCTTGCAGAACGACTTTATCTGCTGCTGAGATGGCCAGGATCTTCGTCACACATGTGTTTGTGCTACATGGGGTTCTCCAAGAAATCATTAGTGACTGGGGACCCCAGTTCACCTCCATCTTTTTGAAAGAGTTCTGTAAAACTCTTCAGATTCGCCCCTGCCATTCAACTGCCTATCACCCCAATCAGATGGGCAGACCAAACGCGTGAACCAGTTCCTTGAACAGTTTCTGTGGTTTTACACCGCCGCAGATCATTTAAATTGGATTTTCACCTTCCCATGGCCCAATTTAGCTACAACAACACTTTGCATCATTCTATCAGTTGTTCACCTTTTTCAACAACCATGGTTTTAAAACCGCCTTTAACATGGAGCCCAGTTGTGGTTCTAAAGTTGAGGCGGTGGTGGACTTTGCCAAGACCATTAAGAAGGTCCACCAGGGGGTTTTCACAAGTTTGGAGGCGACAATGCAAGTTTATAAGAAGAACGCTGATGGTAAGCGCTGAGTGGGTCCAGCGTACAAGGAAGTGGATCTCATTATGCTTGATGCTTGTAACATCCCTATCAAGCAGCCATGCAAAAAGCTGGTTTCAAAGAGGATTGGACCTTACCGCGTTGTTAGAAAGGTGGGCCATGACTCATACCAGTTAGATCTTCCCTCTTTGTTTTGGATCTTCTCTGTCTTTCATGAGAGCAGATTGATGTTGTTTGAGGGCCCCCACCAGAGACTCCTGAGGCCTATCTCGTGGATGTGGCGCCAGAGTGAGAAGTGGATGAAATAGTAGCCTCCCGCCGTGTTAAAAGAAGACTTGAGTATCTGGTATCTTGGAATGGTTTTGACGCTGCAGAGAACAGTTGGGTTTAAGCACGTGACTGTGTGCATGACCAAGATTTGATTGAAGCCTTCCATAAGCGTTTCCCCAGGCCACTGGATCTCAAACTAAACTGACCATTGCTGCAATGAAGTTGGCCTTGGTCCATAAGAACTTTTCCCTAGTGCAAGCCCCTAGAGGGGGGTTGAGCACCGTCGGGAGGAGAGGGTAATATTATGGTTAAATGACATGATTTTGGGCACCAACCCCAAGGATAAGGCTGGGCGGCAGGGGGACCAGAAGGTGAAACTTCAGGCCTGCCTGACCTTAAGCACTTATTAGATCAACGCTGAATACAAGCCAAATATGCTCAAGTTGGTACTAGTGAGGTGCAAAACGCCCATCCCCTTGTGTCAGCCCAGGCGTTAAAATGGACGAGCTACTTGACAAACGAAGACATCTTGATTTGGTTGATGTAGAATGGAAGTTTTAAATCCATTCTAGTTATGAAATTATGCGTTCAGGTAGAATACAACTTCAGTCAATTAATTGAGTGAAGACAATTTTGATGTATTTACTAATTTGTATGGAGACGTTTGCCTATTGGAGCGTCAAGGCTTGTGTTCACTTACGCAGACTCAGAATTGCCCCAAATACAATTAATTATGGTTTTTGTGACCAACATTCCTTGGTGGCTGACTTTTCACAAAATAAAATATCCCGTTTTTATTTAAGTTTTACTTATAGTTCCTTGGGCGAACCTGGGAGCGGACCTTTTTGAGGAGGTCTCCAACTACGTTAGCCATTACATACTATCACAAATAATGAAAGTTTCAGGTGCCCCCTTAGCTGCTCAGGTCCCCTCCAGATCGAGGCACCCAAGCCTCCTAGCACCGATTTACAATTGATTATGGACTCCCCTTTGGGGTCCACTCAAGTATTGTTGTTTATCACTTACCTGGTACTGTATACCGCGCTCTACACCCTTGCCTTGGGTCCCTTATGTACTGGAACCATTTGTGGTGCCTTGTTTCCCATTCTTTTAACGGCTAGATCCCTAGCAGTGTGGGTTTGCATCCCACACCACCTTGCTGAAAACAAGAGAGTTACAGACGCTCTCTTTAAAATATGACTGTTGTTAAAATGGGACGAATTTCACCAATGAGTGACCATGTGCCATAGTTGAGAATATGAACCTAGCAACAAACCAGGCAAACACAACTTTGAGGCCCATGGTTTGTTAAAATAATTGAGTCAGGAAGGGTGGTTTGAATTTAACATATTAAAACAGGAAATGGAATTTTTATTGGAAATGTAAAAAAAAAACAATCATTGATTTCTTCAATGTGCCATGACTGATTAGATGCTTGGATTTAGGAATAGCTTATAAAAGCTTGGTATTGGGGCATTCAAAATTTGATCTAAGCTGGAGAACTTTGACTGTAGGGGAAATAAGAATTACCTAATTGGAACCAACAAAAGATTTGGCGGTGGTCTGAGTCTCTACTGTTTTGACCTCATACACAGAATTATGGTTTTGCCATTTTTTGACAGTAAGCGTGATGGCATCTCACCCATTGAGCAATGGGAACCTCCCAGGGCCACCACAATAGGAGTGGTCTCAAATGTTAGGAACAGGTTTGTGATACCCAACAAACTCACACCCAGTTGCTTTGACATCCGTTTGGCCAAGTGGGATTCTTTGAGTGATGATCCTGATATGAAAGGGGAGGATTTGAGTTGATGACAACTTTCAATGATGACCCAACGCCATAGGTGAAGTTTGCCGCAGATCTAACATCAAGCATTCTTGTCTTAATAGGTAAAAGCCCAGCAGGCTTTTTTCAAAGTTTTGAGGGCATATTTTAAATTTATAATAATATTAAATAATGAGCTGATGCCATTGATGAGTTTTGTTGGGGACCTAATCCTGAACAATGATTTTGACAGGTACACGCCCCTCAGGCTCTGTTTCTGATGGTTTTAAAGCTGTTTTTGAACTGACATCATCATTTTTTAGTGGCTCGATGCCACTGGCAAATGTGACTGAGGATTCGACCCTATTACTCTATTACCTGAATGTGCACGCCTGTTGGTCCTCAACCTGTGAGTGTAGGTTTTCCATATATTTCAGTGCAAATTTCTTAAATTTGCCTACTAATTTGGCAGAAAGAAAATGCGGGGACAAGAAGGGAAATCTTCAGAGTGATGGCTGTTACCCAACGCTCGTATACCACATGGGCGAGATCACCCTGTGTGATGAGAGGGACAGCTGTCCTCTTAGGATCCTTCTTAGTGGGGAATGGGAATACTGTCTAATATAGGCAGAGGGGGCACTCCTCAGACTTACATTACCCTTCCCTTTTGCCAAAGGGGGCGCCACCGCTGGGGAACTGTGTGAGAGCCACATTTTTGTGGGCTTTATGTAATTTGATCACCATTAAAGCAGCAATCTTTGGGGGAGGACGAGGAGCTCCTGGATGGGAGACATGAAAAGCCTTGACCAACTTGGAGAAGTTTGCACAATTGCGAGCTCTGACCCAACTATTTTTATAGGCAAGATAGCATTTCTAAGCAAAAAAATATTTAACAAATCAACGAGAGTTGTGGGAAGCCAAGATGCCCACCACTTCAGCCTCCTCTGCATCTTTGATCACAATAGGCTCAGGATCCGAGGGAATTGCCTTTGAATGGGGATAACTGAGACACATGAAATACTGGATGTTACTTCCAGTGAGGTAGAAATTTCAAAAAGAAAGCGCCATTGACCAAATTTTTCCTCCACCAAGTGGGGACCAAAGAATTTGCTTGCAAACTTATGCAAGGGCACCTGCATCCACAAATGTCAAATATTGAGCATGACATGAACCGACCTTGATTTTGTGAGCCAGGAGCTGCTTCCAATCTGCAAACCGTTTATAGTCATTTATAGCTTTAGTGAGATTCTCACAAACTAAGGATTGCGTTTTCTGGATAGGTTGAACATGGTTGGCGGCAGCTGGTACCTCTGGGCAAAAGCTTGGGCTAACTGAAAATGAGGGGTTGTACCTTAAAGTCACTTCATATGGGGAGAATCCAAAGGAGGCATGCATTCCATTATTATACACAAACTGAGAGAGGGAGGTCATTTGCCCAGGTATCCCGTGCAGCAGCCGCGTAGCAGCACAGGTACTGCTCAAGGTTATGATTGACCCGTTCAGTTTGACCATCAGATTGGGGGTGGTACGTGGTGGAATGGCAGGGCGTAATTTTAAGATCGCTAAGAGCTTGTTCCAAAATCATGCCGTGAACTGGGGCCAGAAGTCACTAACAATCTCCTGTGGGAGTCCAAACATTATGAATACATGGCGCATGAAAAGCCGGCAGTTTCCTCAGAAGTGATAGTGGAGTTAAAAGGTAAAAAAGGAATAAAGTTTTTGAAGTGGTCAACAACCACCATCACTGCTGTATGCCCATTGGAACTGAGAAGTTCAATGATGAAGTCCACGGACACCAATGTCCAAGGGCTTCAGCCTGTTTTGAGGGATGAAGAAGGCCATTTTTGCACGATTGGTCCAACTTGGCATGCGCGCAGGTTATGCAATCTGAAATCCATGCTGGAACATCTTTTGACAAGCCTGCCAAATTATAGGTACGCTTGAACAAAATTAGGCACTTCTATTTTCCTGGATGTTCAACTGCAGGAGGATCATGGTGAGCCTGAATCACTTCAGCTCAAAGAAGAGGAGGAGCCCAAACTCTCAACTGAAATTGAATGAGCCCCTCAGCCAGAAAAATACAAGAAATGTTTTGTCTCAGGGAAGGACAACCACTCCAAAAGGTCCACCCCTTCTGCACAGGTCATTTACGCGGCTAAATCTAGGAAATAGGGGTGCTTCCAGAGCTAAATCCACTGTCAAAACCATGGGAGAAACAATGGATAAGAATTGGGTGGTGGGATAACAGTAACCAGATCCGCCTCATTGAGTCTGCAGGACAATGTGTGGGGTTATGACTTAGAACGTCAGGAAGAACATTCATCGCTCCTTTTACAAACTCATATTTGAAGTTGAAGCTCACAAATCCTAGTAGAATCTAGCTTTTCAGTTTTCTAACTTCTGTGGTTTGCATAAGTAAAGGAGGGCTTGATAATTTGTTCTCACTGTTAACTCGTGCTGAGCTCCCTGCAAAAGATACCGCCAGTGGGTCAGGGCCCATGTCATGGATGCCAGCACCTTATCATAAATGGCCCAGGACTGTTCCATAGGAGAGAACTTGTGGGAAAAGTAGGCGACAGGGTGTTCCAACCCCTCGTGCTCCTGAACAATACAGCCCCACTGCAACAGATGACGCACCACATGCTATGAAAAAGTGCTTGAAGGGATCTACATGTTTCAGGATGGGGAGAGACAAAAACTCCTTATTGATTGACACAAATGCCTGCTGGCACTTTGGGGTCTAATGAAAGGGGATATTTTAACCCATGAGTGGGTGAAGTGGGCCGCTAGCTGGGATAAGGAATAGGAGAATTTTTTCAAGAAAATGATTATGCAAAAAATCTTTGTAATTGCTTTTGGGTTGTTGGAGTTGGCCACTCATGGATGGCATCCAACTTGTCGTGGGGATTAACACCCGTCTTTTAGGACAAGATTTCCTAGGAATGCGACTTCCTCCTGATAAAACTCACATTTTGAAGGCTTGACTAACAGGCCGCCTTATGTAAGGTCGCAAAGTACTTTCAAGTCCTTTGTATGTTGTTTTGAAGTTGTGGAGTGTACCAAGATTTCATCTTTATAAGCGACCATGCAGGTGAACTGAGATCACCCAGAATACTATCAATCATCCTCTGGAAAGTGGTAGGTGCGTGGTTTAGCCCAAAAGAAATTACTAAAAACTGGAAAATGTCAAGTTTTTTTAGATTGCAGCAAGCCAATTCTGACCTTCCATCACTAGAATCTGGTTGAAGGCATTGACAAGATCGTGTTTTAAAAACACCTATGATTTGGCAATCACTTTCCTAATCATCTGTTCCAAAGGAAGAGGGTAATGATCGTGGACTGTGATATTATTTAGTTGACCATAATTCATGCAGGGACGAGGCGATCCATTGGCCTTCTTAGAAAAGATTAGATGAGAGTCAACTAAGAAGTTTCTTCAAAGAGCCAAACTTTCTAAAGCATATCATCCAACTAGGTGTTGATGGCGACCTCCTCCTCCGCCATATGCAGATATAAAGGGCAGTTTATGTTAACCACCTGTACCATTGTCCAAAACCCCAAGTCAAATTTCATATAATGTGGAAGGCGATAAGTCTTGGTAGAGTCAAAAATGATCTGGTAACCCATAAACCCAACGGGAAAATCAGGCGGAAGACCAATGGGAACCAAAGGTTGTAATCAAACTTCAGCCACAAGCTTCCTGAGGGTATCCAACAATGTAAAATCGCCCTTTAGCTGACCATTAGAGAATGACAATTTGCTAGACTCAAGGAGTTTTCTAGCGTCTTGCCAAGGCCACCAATCTACCCTCTTAAGATTACTGGAACACCAGATTTGGCATTGCAGAGAATTGATCATAAAATCTCAACTGGTGCACCAAGAAAGGTACTGGGCGTAGCTTTTTTCACTTCAATTGACTAAATTAAGGCTGTTTTTTAGGTTTATAAAAAATACAAAAATCCAGCTTCTCAAATCAAGCAATTTAATCAGTATGTCAATGCCATCAATGCCTGCTGCCCCAAACTGGGATGGTGTTAGAATTTTTGCCCATATTACAAGCCAACTAGATTACCAGAGATTGATAGGGGATAATTCCCTAATGCAAAGTGAATTAAATATTAGTTGACCTTGATTTTGGGGTAACTATTTCAGAGGATTTTAGATTATTCGCCTGGTCAGATCTGTCAAGGATCGATCCAGATGAATGCTTAAGATCTCATCTAGCATAGTTTCCAACAAACTAAGGGCATCTGATAGTTGATTGACTATCAGGTGTACTGATTGGGATCAGTCAGTTTTCATCACCAACTGATTGGAAATTTAAGGATTATGTTGTGAAGCAAGTGATGCCACCTGCAACTAGCGAATCAATCAGTTGGTTCTTGACTTGCCTTAATAGGTAACAAGTCCCATTAACTAAGCAGGGTCGCTTTCCAAATATGGTTGGTTTGCTTGGATCAAGAGGAAAACGTTAGGGACACGTTTTCTGACTCTTTCCATTTTAGGCCTTAAGGATGTCCAATGATGGAATCCTAGCCAGGATGGGAAGACCATTGCTGCTGAGATGAGGATGGGTAATTCAATTTCAACAGCTGCCATTTCATTGAGGAGGTGCCAACTGAGGGTTGGGCACTGAATTCCCCATTATAAATTCCCTAAAAAATTCATTAATAAAAAACACACCACTTTACACAAAGTTAGGAAGAGATAAAGATTGGCTCAACTCTCCATTTTGTCACCCATCCTGGTGTTGATACAGGTGATAAGGAATTAATCAGCTGATTGGAATGAGATCCTTACATGGAAGGAAGCCAAAACACTACATTACAGAATTTTACCAAAGTATTATCTTAGTATACTTTATCAGCATCCATTTCAAGTTCTATTCTTTCTCTAGGAAATTATTGCTGTGTGCAATAATTGGGAGACTCTTTAGGATAAAGAGTAAGGATCTGAATGGGGATCCAGAGAAGAAGCTGAATTAGATTGGGGATTGCTGCTGACTTTGTGTCACAGAGAAACCATAAACAAGGATCTGAGTGTAGATTGAATTAGGTGGTACCAGGGAACAAATTCCTATTCAGGGCATCATAAGTATATTAAGAGAAAAACTGTCCAAGCGTTGGACTAAAATCTAATACTTCAATTCAACATTGGATTATAGTCGTTATACTATTATCAACGATTATATCAACTACTATCATACAACACAGAGAATTGCACAAAACCTAAACCTGCACAGTTAATATATCTATAGGGGTTATTAACTGAGAATAATCAGAAACCCTATAAATTTTAACAGGTGGTGTGCCACCTTCTGGAATCCTTTTGCCACCACCAAAGCACGCCTAGGCTGTCTCTGCTAGCCCTCCCAATGCCACCAGTCTTACGTCCTACCTTAGTACTTAGCCCACCATCTCACAAGCTCACAGGCGGTGCTCCAGAGCCCTTTGATGCTCCATCAGAGCAACCTGTATCTTGGCCTCCAGGTCAAATATGTGAATCTTTTATCATACGCAAGTGCAGCCATCATCAAGATGACCAAGGCAGTTTTCAAACCCGCTGGATATATCAATTTTCGCCCTTTCAAGGGCTATTTTGACCTCAGATTTTGATCTGAGGCTGATATGGCAGCATCATCTAAGCCTTTAGTTATCTATAAAAAATTCATATTCCCACCATTCGCAAGTGGCTCCCAGATGAGGCCACTTTGGTGGTCCAGTTTATCAGGTTGCATTTGTTTCTCTCCCCTGAACGCCTTCACTACAAACTGATGGATGGTTTGTTCATTTACGGTGAATACACCATCTTGCAGTTTGTGGTTTCTAATGGGGTGGGTCAGCTGGCAGGGCCTCTCTCCTTTTTGATGATCCGCCCTTTCCATTGTGACACCCACCTCGTGATTCCCCCCACGCTGTGATCAGATCAGCACCTGATCTCTCTTTTTGGCGCATGTTTAAAACAGCTGCGCCATATGCCCCTTGTGCTTCAAATTAGATCATTTGAAGTGCAAGTGCCCCATGGCTTCTGCCTCCGCCGCTTCCACTGCTCTAACTTCTGGCATAAGTCTGGCTGCTGCCTTGCCCAAATTTTTTAAGTGGGACACGATCCTCCCACCCCCAACCTCAGTTAATTCTGGCACTGCTTCCAAAGCAGCATCTGCTAAAAATTTAATTTTTTTTAAAAATTGTCAGAACTATGTAGTCCTGAGCTGGTAGCTGAGACAGTTACAGCTGAGCTTCCATGTCAACTGTTTACAGCCAATTAGGTTCCACCACTGCACCAACTCTGGTGGCTGGCCCATCATTAGCTGAGTTAAATCCATTTGAGTGTCTCATATGGATTGATGATAGTGGCGGCCATTTAATGTCAAGCCATATTTCGCTTTGGAGGAAATTTTTGTAAATCCTCCCAATTTTCATCCCACCATTTTCAATCTAAAAACGGTTTCCTTAGTTATAAAAATATAAAAAAATGGCGTTAGAAGAAGAAGCTGCTTCATCCAACACCCTCCTCCACCAACAGATCCATGGGGCAATGAAACCCCTTGTTAAGGGCATTCCCATCCCAAATTTCCCCCATGATTTTGATGTGGATGCAAAATATGAAATTGAGGAGCTCAGTTTTGGAGCAAGTTGGGTTTTGCATTGACATGGAAAAAACTTCTCTGTTAGACCCCAATTATCCCCAAACCCGCCAACACATCAAGACTTTCACTTGTATGCTTGCTCTCATCACTTTTGTTGATTATTTTGCTCAATACGTTGAGGCGATGGACGCCATCGGCCTCATTAATGAAGAAACCCCACAATTATACCTCCTTATGCCACATGTCGCTGATGCCCCAACCCTATGTTGTCTGCTATGGTCCGCCAGCTAAAGCGGGTGCCAGAAAAAATTTTCCCCAAAGCTTCCTCACCTTCTGATTTGGCGTCATATGCTTATAACTTAGGGGCTATGTTATGAATTTTTTATTTATAATAATCCTTTTGTTTGGCTCATTCGAAAATAAAGATGTGTGGCAACTCCCTCTTTTGGGTTGAGCACCGCTATGCTAAAAAAGAAAGTTAAAGGGAATTATACTTTATATGAGAGCTGGGAGGCTGACGAAGCAACATAAAATGTAGGACCTAAGTCCAGATCAAGATTCAGCTGGTGAGCCAACGTTACGCTCATAAAATTACCCGCTGCTCCAGTGTCAACTAAGGTCTCAAAATACACCTGGTGTGATTCAATAATATTTTTATTGGTAAGATAAGTGGCGGGGCTCTCTTTACAGGCAGCTGTGGTTGAGTACGTAGATAAGGAAAAGATTGCAAAAATATTGGGGGAAAACACAAGGTTTGTGACAGGGGCAGATGCTTCATAAGTTGGAATGTCAGAATATATTAACACAGGTGCAGGGGCTAAGGTGACTTTTGGGATCATTTCAGATACTGATTTGGAGCTGGGATTTCACATCAAGGCCGCCTTGGCGGCTCCTAGCATGAAAATCCTATTTTGTAAGCGAGCTTAGTAAATACGGGATACACTGAGCTATTATGACCATAGTAGAACTTCTTTACAACCCTATTCGCTTGAAATAAAATGACTACTGCTACGCCCATCACAATGAGAAGGTCATAAATGGTTAAAGATAATGGACGGTTTGTTTATGTCTTGGGAGCAGAAATTAAAGATTAGACTGGCCTTCCAGTTTAAATGCCAAAGCATCCAAGTAGCAAGCTTGAACGCCAGAGGCACTGCTGCATAAATAACTGTTGTTAGAATGGGACGAATTTCGCCAATGAGTGACCATGTGCCATAGCTGAGAATATGAACCTAGCAACAAACCAGGCAAACACAACCCTGGGGCTCATGGGTTGTTGTAATAAGTGTTTCAGGAAGGGCGGTTTGAAATACAACATATTAAAACTGGAATGGGGAAACGTGATTTTTATTGAAAATGTAAAGAAAGAAAATCAACCATTTATTTCCTCAGTGTGCCATGACTGATTAAATAGATGATTTGATTTAGGGAATAGCTTATAAGAGCTTGGGATTAGGGCCCTCAAATTTTTACCTAAACCGGCGAACTTTGATCGTGGAAAGAAATAAGAATAAACCTAATTAATTGACATCAAATGAGTTGAGCGGTGGGCTGAGTTGCTACCAATTTGACCTCAGACACCTATATTACAGTTTTGCTATTTTTTGATGGTTAGTATGATGGCATCTTGATTGACGGGCAACAGGAACCTCCTAAGGTACTCCACATAGTGGCGATCAAAAGGTCAGGAACAGGTTTGGGATACTTAACCCACCCGCACCCAGTCACTTTGGCATTCTTTTGGCCAAGTGGGATTCTTTGATCAATGATCCTGATATGAGAGGTGAGGGTTCTGAGTTGTTGACAACTTTCAATGATGACCCTACGCCATAGGTGAAGGTTGTCGCAGATCTGACATTGGAAAATTCTTGTTTTATTAGGTACAAGCCTGTTGAGATTTGTTTCCAAACTTTTGAAGGCAGATTTTAATTTGAAACAACATTTTTAAATGACCCAATTCCATTAGTGAGTTTAGTTGGGGATTCAATCCTAACACATTTATTTTGACAGGTACACGCCCCTCAGGCTCTGTTTCATAAGGTTTTGAAGCTGTTTTTAAACTAACAACATTATTTTTCAGTGGCTTGATGCCATTGGCAAATGTGATTGATGATTCGACCCTGTTACTCCATTACCTGAATGTGCACGCCCGTTGGGCCTCGTTGCTGTAGTGTAGGTTTTCTGGACAATTCAGCGCAAATATCTCAATTCTCCATACTAATTTTGCAAAATAAAATGTGGGGACAAGCAGTGGAATCTTTGGGTGGATGGCTGTTACCCAACTCTCATATACCACATGGGAGATATCACCCTGAGTGATTAGAGGTAAAGCTGCCCTCTTAAGACCCTTCTTAGTGGGGAATGGGAATACTGCCCGATCTAGGCAGAGGTTCGCTCCCCTGGACTTAGATTAACTATCAAGTGTACTGATTGGGATCAGTCAGGTTTCATCACTGCCCAATTGGGAATTTAAGTAACAGTTGTGAGGTGAGTGATGCCGCCTGCAACTAGTTAATCAGACAGTTGGTTCATGACCTGCCATAATGGGTAAAGTGTCCCAATACCCAAGCAGGTTGCTAGCCAAATATGGTTGGTTCACTGTGATTGAGAGGGAAACTTTAGGGACACATTTTCTGGCTCTTTTCATTTCAGTTCTCAAGGATGTCTGATAAAGGAATTCTACCCTGATGGAGAAGACCATCGCAGGTGAGATGTCAAAGGGAAGTTCAATGGCAACAGTTCCATTTCATGGCTGAGGCGCCACCCAAGGAGTTGAGCGTTGAATTACCTTTATAAATTCCCTACCATTTCACATCAATAAAAAAGATTCTTCCTATTGAAAGAAAAAAGATTCTTCCATTTGGGATATAAGCTCAAATCTTCTTCAGTTATTATTGTTGTGATAGACAATAATTGTGGACACTTTTGTTGTATAAAGAGTGAGGATCAAGGATCATTAGAAGAGAAGCAGACTCAGATGTAATCTCCGCAGACTCAGAGTGGCAAGAAGAAATGCAAGAAACCTTTGAATCTGAAAAAGGATTAAGTTAGACAGAACATGGAAGAAGTCCCTATAGTCGACATCAACAGTATTTCATGGATTAATAAAGGTCTAGCGTTGGACCGTATTGGGTTAATTTATCTAACTACGGATAATAGTTAACATACTATTATTAATCAAATATCAATTACTATCAAACAATGCAAATTGTGCACATACTGAACCTGTGCAGTTAACTTTTGGGAGCTATCAATTGGAGAAGAACCCAAGACTGTAACATTTGGTACTCATGAGAAAAGTAGCCTAGTCCCAATTTTTAACAATTGGTGTTCAGTATAGGGGGTAGTTGAGTAAGATATGCCAATATAAGATATCATACAAGGACGAGTTAAGAAAACGTTAGATGGAATTGGTAACCGTCAAAAAGAACGCCTAGAATTCAGCCAATTATAGAAAATTCGCTGCCTTGGATGAGAGAGTCACTAAGATCGTGAAAGGATTAGAAGATTTTTTCAATTTTTACGATGAGTTATTAGGGAAAGTAACGTCATTAAAGAAGAAAGTACGGAGTTAAAAATAACTTCAAAAATAATACGTTGACCATATTGGGTCAGACACTAACTCTAGTTTATCAGAGAGATGTAAAAACTCCACTGACCAGGAAAAACAATTATCTTCAATCTGATCTACAATGATGACAAAATCCCAATTTGCTACCAATTGATTAGGTGAAATTGAAAATAAATGCCAATGGAAATCCTGGAAAATCGGGGAAATCCACTACTAATCAAGAATTTGAGGACCATACTGCTAGGATCAAAGATCATAGTAAATATAAGAATGACATTTGACTTACCTGGTCTGTTGTATGGAGAGGTCAGTAACCCCTGGAAGAAGTCCATAGTAGATCATGGGTGGCTCCTGGAATAGTTATGCTGGGCATGGAGAAATCTGAGTTCACTTGGCAGATTTGAGCAGAAAACTTATGAAGATTGAGAATAATCAGATCATTGCATTTGTCCATCTGATCCCAACAGCGGATTGAAGGAAATTCTATGATCTTGAAACCCTCAATAAGATGGGATTACCAGCAGGGGTGGATGAGAGTATCAATATACTGGTCGATTGAGAGCAACTTGCTGATCTGATGGAAAGACAACAGGAGGAGGGGCTCAAACTATTCAAAAAGTATCAGGAAACTTTTGACTAGGATGGCCACAATTTGGGATGTGCGAAGAATGTCATCCATAAAGTTGACACCAGGGAAAATTTATTGATAAGAATGAGACCAATACGATGATTAAAGGCCGCTGAGGCGGTAGTGGAAGAGGAAATCAGCAACCTAGTGAAGCATGGGCTTCTAGTTCCATTATTGAATCCCTGGGAAAGCCCTATGTTGATTGTGAAGAAGAAGGATGGCTCTAATTGGGTAGTTATTGATTATCAAAAGATGAACAAGGTAAGGAAGAAGGATTCATATCGCCTACCATGAATTGAAGATGCATTATATTGATTTAGAGAAGAAAAGTATTTCTCCACAATGGATCTAATATCAGCATATTGGCAAATCAATTTCCAAGTGAAGATCAGGAGAAATGTGTGATTATTACCGCGCAGGGGCTATACTAACCAACTTGGATGCCCCAAGGTTTTTGCAATGTGCCTGTGATGTTCCAGAGAGCCATGGACGCAATATGGAATGACTTGAATTTGTCACACGTCCTGGTGCACTTGGAAGACATAAATGTGTTCAGTAGGACCTTTACTGACCATTTAAACCACATGGAAGAAGTCTTCGATAGACTGTCCACGGCTAACCTGAAAATTGAGCTGAGGAAGTGCCACTTCTTTAAGAAAGAGATGGAATATCTGGGGTTCGTCATCAACTCTAGTGGACTGTAGCCGCAAACCCATAATATTGAGGCTATAGAACGGATGGCTATCCTTAGAATTGTCTGAGATATCCAAGTGTTCCATGAATGGTCAGATACTACCAATGTTTATACAGGATTTTATAATAGAATTGCCAAGCCCCTCTTCCATTTGCTAAAGGATCTGAAGAAAGAATTCGTTTGGAATGAAGAGGTACAGAGTATTTTTAATGAGTTACTCCGGTATCTCATAGATTCTCCAATAAAGAAATGTCCAAATTTCAATTGAGAATTTATTGTACAGACCAATGCTTTGTTAATAACTAATAGCACCATCTTGAGTTAAGTAGATGAGCTCAGGGATGAGCATCTGGTAGCTTATGTGAGCCAGATAATATCAGAAGCAGAAGGGAATTACACTGTTACTGAGTGTGAATGCCTTGTGGTGAAATATGCCTGTAAGCAGTTTTGGGTATATATTCATGGTATGCACTTTAAAGTGGTGACAGACCACTCCTCCTTGAGTTGGCTGCATAACCTAAGAGAACTGGAAGGACGTCTGCCCAATGGGCATTGAAGCTTCAATCTTATGACTTTGGGATAGTTCACTGATTAGGAGCTTCTCACCAAAATGCGGATGTCTTATAAATTTTACTAATGGTCCAAGTGGTATTTCAAAAAGCTGATGAGCTGATTCAAAGAATGGTTGATGGAGAAATTGGGAAAGAGCCCTGAGAGATCTAAGGTGCACTTTGTAAAGCAATGGAAAAACCGAGACTAAAGATGTGCAAGTGTTTAAGACAATTGACAGAAGACGACTATTATTTCCAAGACCATCAGAACAAATTGCAATTGTTCAAGCTGCATATAAGGTTGTCAGGCATTTGGGTCTGAGGAAGACAACCATCCACACATGCCAGTACTATTACTGGGAGTCTATCAAATATGATGTGGCCAATTATCTGGCTTGCTTTACTAGTTGCAAGTTGCACAAACCCCTCAAGGACACAACTGGATATCAACTGGTCTGTCATGGATTTTCCTGGAATGCAGTGTCCATTGATGTGATGGGATCACTGACTATGAGCACAGGGGGAGTCAAATATAATAGTTGATATTGACCATCTGACCAGATGGGTCAAGATGAAGGCCCTGAAGAAAGTGGACGCTACAAGTACCACATGGTTTATCCTGGTTTAAGTTGTGTACTGCCATGGATGCCCACAAGTTTTTTAAGCAAAAATAGAATGAATTTTTGCCCACATGATCCTAAAGTTGAACAAGATAATCGGGATCTGATGAGTTATATCAGTACCTTACCAGCTGGAGACAAACGGACTGATAGAATGAGTAAATGGAACGCTGGCCATGACACTGAGGAAGCTGGTCACTAGGAGAACTTCCGCATCAGGAACAGACCTCAGTTTGGTGACGTTTACATATAACATCAGTCACCATGAGACAACAGGAAAAACGCCATTTAAATTTTTGTTGTACGGAAGGAAGGCCGCGTTATCACTGATTCTATATTTGGTGGTTGACCAAACATTAATGATGAGTGCAGAGCAGTACTTTCTCCGACTTTCAAATATCCTGATCAATATGCAATCACTAGCATTTGATAAAACCTTGAAGAAAAAAATCAAGGCCAAAACAACAGACAATAAGAACTGACGGCATTATCTGAATATTATGTAGGTGATAAAATAGCAGATTGTGACATACATGGCTTTAAAAGAAGAAACAAGTTGAATGCACTATGGTCAGGTCCATTCGAGATTATTGCCAAGATGGTGACAGATGCTTATTCCATTAAAAACCTCATGGATGGGAGGATTTTTGGAATGGGTCCATACTAAATATCTAAAGCAGTAAATTCAAGAAAACAATAAGATTGTACCCAAAGGACTGATGAACCATTGAGATGATTATGAACTGGCATTTTTTGTTAAGGCTTGAAAAAGGACCACTGAACCAAAGTAAATAGTTAAGTCTTAAAATATAAGATCTCTGAACCATAGAAATTGTTAGGTCAGAGATAACCTAGAAACTAGTTTGGGGATATAATAAAAAGTTGGACTGCTGAACCAAGTGAAGGTCATGTCCCATATAAATGAAGGAAAAAATAAAATATTGATAAAATATAGGGAAAAATAAAGGAAAATTTATATAAACATAAAAAGACATATTTTTATATTTTTATTGGTTATCCTTGACTCAGGAATGATTCCGCCTATGTCACCTCTTGGGGAGGGAGGATGTATAGTAGTAGGGGTAAACAACCCGTCAAAAGCTATTTAGATTGAACACTAGCAAGAACTAGACCTATTCAAAGCCAAGTTCAATGAGCGGAGGATGAACCCTGAGAGAACGTTACAAGGGGAAGAGCAATTGAGATGTCATTACTTGCTAATCACAATACCACAGATTTTGGAGGGAAGCAACAGAACAAGAAGAAGCAGTCGGCAAATAACCCCAAGTAATCCCAATATGGCACTGTAGCCAGAAGATTGGTCTTGTGCACTTGCCAGTGGGCTTCATCAATAATATTGGACATGTGAACTGGCATCAGGCAAGGGATACTAGGCATAGGTTGCCGAATCATACCCCTGATCAGAGCCATAATGGGGAGGCACCAATGAGAAATGCCAGATATGAGGTAGTCATGCAAGGAGTGGAAGGCATTCTGTAGACAACTACGAGATCCTTGGATTAAAAAAATTATGTTAGGTGGAACTTGGGGAGGCTGGAAGCTTTGTGGCCCAACTTTAAAGAACTTGGCCTGAAAACGAAGGGCATAGCTGCAATGTCTTGATCTAGGATGCTGGAGAGATTGGATGGGTTATAGCTATAAAAATAGCCTCAATTACTTGGTTCCTCAATTCTACATAGGGGAGCTTGAAATTTTCGCGATTTCCAATGGCCAGTTTGGTTGAAAGAACAGCTGGTTATATAATTGTCGGAGTTAAAAAAGGAACTCAGGAAGCAAGTTGGATCTGGCATATAACTATTGACTAATATTGGATGGCATTTCTTCATAAGGCTTGATGATAATAGTAGGATTATCCGCTAAAGGAGCCAAAATCTAGGAGAGTGTTGAAGTTTAATTTGGGAGCTGATGAGAGAGGGAGAATCAGCTACAAGTCATTTGAGACTGTCGCTACTCTGGTTTCATCATGGTTGGATACCATTTCTGGTAAATCAGCGGAAGGACTACCTACATGTGCGTGACTTAGAGTATGAGTCCTGGGGGACCATAGAAGAGATTTCTCCATGCATAATGACTCATTAATTAGAAGAGCCAGGCATTTTCATCAGTCAGATTGTCAAGATATTGCTGATACTGAGAATTCAAATTTGACATATGATCTGGATAAGAGAGGGGATGTCAGACATCTATATTAGTTGACATTATTCACTTTGGTATTAATTAAGCTCTAATTTTGGAGAAATTAATCTCAAAATTAATGAGATAAACTCTTCAGAAAAAATTAAGAATGATATGAGCAAAAAAAAAGGTTATTAAGAGAAAATAACAATAGCAATTATAATTGATCATTCTTGATTTTGCCACTTGACAGATTTCAACAGTATCAACCTCCTGTCAAGAATGAGGAGCTAGATCAGGAAACCAAGGACGCCGGACCAAGATCCTGAATATGACAACGGGTTTTATTCCCTGACCAGGGGGAAATTGACTTTCCTGGACTAAAATCGTCACAAGTAAATTGATTAGACTAGCATGACAGTGGGTTGTGAGGAAGGTGCTCTGAGGAGGTGGTAGCGAGGAAGGAAAGGAAGAAAATTTCATGCCAAAGGTTGCCTTGAGAAGCTTTTTGTGTAGATCAGATGTGCTCTTCTGGAAACCAACAAATATTTGACCTGTTATGGGATAGCATTCTCCTGTCCTGGTCCTATTCTTGCTGGAAATCTAGGCAAGTGGGGTGTTACGTTGGGATTTTACCGTCTTTCCAGCTTCCTAGATTACCTGTTGAATCACTAGGGGATAAGTCCCACTGCCGAGTGAGTTAGATATAGTTGAACCCAAAACTTGTGTGTAATGTTTGATATGTTGGGTTATTCCCCAGGTTCAGGTCTTTCAGGGATCAATCTAAGTGAATGCTTAACATCTCGTCAGGCAGAGTTGCCAACAAAATGGGGCATCTGTTAGTTTATCATTGATTAACTATCAGGTATACTGATTGGGATCAGTCTGGTTTCATCACCAACCAATTGGAAATTAAAAGTAGCAATTGTGAGGCAAGTGATGCTGCCTGCAACTAGCAAATTAATCAGTTGGTTTATGACTTGCCATAATGGGTAAAGAGTTTCATTACCTGAGCAAGTCGCTAGTCAAACATGGTTTGTTCACTGTGATCAAGTGGGAAACGTTCGGGACACAAATATGGCTCTTTCTATTTTTAGGTCTCAAGGATGTCCGATGGAGGTATCCTAACCAAATGGAGAAGACCATCACAAGTGAGATGTCATAGGGAAGTTCAATGGTAACGGCTGCCATTTCAAGGTTGAGGCGCCAACTGATGAGTTGGCGTTGAATTCCCTTAAATTCCCCAACAATTAACATTATAAAAAATTTTATTCTATTGAAAGAAAAAAGACTCTTTTCATTTGGGATATAGGCTCAATTCATCTCCAGTTTCTGTTGTGACATACAATAATTGTGGAATCTTTTGTTGTATAAAGATTGAGGATCAAGGATCATTAGAAGAGAAGCAGACTTAGATGTAATCTCCGCAGACTCATCATGACAAGAAGAAAGGCATAGACCTCTGAGTCTTAGAGAGGATCAAGTTAGACAGAACATGGAAGAAGTCCCTATAATTAACATCAATTTTTTTGTGGATTAATACAGATCTAGAGCTGGACCATATTGGGTTTATCTATTTAACTACAGATAATAGTCATAATAATATTGTTAATCACATATTGATTACTTTCAAACAATGCAAATTGTGCACATACCAAACCTGTTCAGTCAACTTTTGGGAGCTATCAATTGGTGAAAAACCCAGTATTGTTATATTTGGTACTCACAAGAAGAGTAGCCTAGTCCCAGTTTTTAACATGTGTCCCAGTTGAAGGTGAGGATTGTTACAAAGATGCGAGGTCCTGTGAGGTGACTGTCCCATTAGGAAATAAACTGGAGGATAGGATCAGTGCAATAAGTGGTCAATCTCTACAGGAGCTCCTGGCGTAGTTGATTATAGGAGAGGTGTTTTGGAAATCTGGTAAACTGGTTTACTATAGTGGCATCTACAAGTAACCAAGCTTAGGTAGTGGGAATGGGAGTATTTTTGTAATCATGTGGCATATTTGCCAAAACCATATCATGGGCCTTACTAGAGAAGTATAGGTCAAAGGACCTCCTTGATAAAAAATTCATAAAGCTAACATAATCAAACACCACCTGCTATCTCATTAGTGGCTGCAATTGCATGAGGATAGAGGTTCACATACTTCACCTAAAGGATAAAGCGCATGGTGATCTAGGTGAGCACCAGGGGGCTTCTAAGCAGCGCCTGGGAACATGCAAGGTGTAATATAGGTCCTGAGGGGTAACAAAGCAGCTGCTAGTATGTGAAGGGCTAACAGAGCATTCCAGGTGCTCTTTGCCAGAGAATCAAAAATGCCAGGAAGTGGCGCACCACCGCATCATGTAGGTGCAGAAGGCGTCATATTTGACAGCACATGAAACTTGAATAGGTGAGATTGCAAAGGTTTTTGTATTTAAAAATCACTTACAAATACAATTTTGATCAAATAAGTGATCAAAGCAAAAAAGAGATTATTCAGTTATCCTAATTTAAAATGGTGAGACAATTTTTTGAGGAAACTTATGACAAGAGCCTCCTTTTTTAATTTGATGCTTTATACTAATTGTTTTTGCTCTCAAATAATTGTTGGAGCTCTGATAACACTTTTTGAATTTTCAAGCTTTAATTTTGATAGAGGATCAGTTATGGCGGATCCATATGATAAATTAATCTAATGCTTTATCATAAAATTTGCTTACGCCTTCACTTATAAAATGTATGCGTTGAAATATGATAAATATTAATTTATAATGCCTAAGGCTTTTCCTGACTTCCACATAGCCTCAGTCTCATGCATTAGGAGGACTAAGGCCAAAAGCTTGAGAGTTTATGACTAGACTTTAACGACAATCTCATACTTGATAAAAAAGAAAATGGGGCTATGCCAAAAATGGCCTTAGTTAAATAAAATAGAGAGATTAAAAAACAATTCAAAGGCCAAATTTTGAATGCAAAAAGTCTCAATGATGTCATGGTACTTGTTTGAAGTTATAAACGAGATTCAACCTTTACACCCAAAAGTTGGTGATTGATGAATAGAGACATCTAATACTCTTATCTCGTAGAGTCTACAAGCATATTCCCAAGCATTTTTTACTTTTAGTCTATAAAAACAGACAGATAAATGGAAAATTAACTTTGACTTTTAGAATTATCAATAAGATTTACAATAGTATATAAGTAATTAGTTTATTTTAAATTAAATATTTTTGATCCCATATATATGGCTTAAGATCTTTAAGCTACCCCTCTGAGCTTTGAAAGGTCGTTGCATCCATGAAATCAGAATCCCTGCTTATAAGTATCTGATTATGTCAGTATTTGAATCGCCTTTATCATAATCATAAGTTTCCTTGTTAATGATCTTCAAGTCAATGGGCTTGTGACTTTACCTATGGGCGCTATACTTTTTGGGGGCTCTGACCTCAACCCTTCTAAAACTATGATAATAGAACAATGGAAAACTTGTCCATCACACATTTTAGTTATAGGACATACAGCATAGTGGTATAAATTCTTATCACAAGCATGTAAATAAGATATCAGTAAAGGTAGAGAATGTTGTAACAGCGCTTTTAGATTCAAATTAGATTCTTGGTCAAGTAAAGGATAAGATTAAAACTATGTAACTATTGTATAAGAGACTTATGAGTTATGTGAGAGGTGAACATACCATAGGCTTTAATATATCACATAAATGAGGGATAAAACTATAAGCCTTCTTAATAAAGTCCAAATGAGCTTCAAGGACACATATATATTAAAAACATAACTTCTTACTAGTATATAATTACAAAAAGGCCTACAAAATGGAGAGTGAAAAAATCATGTATTAGATATTTAGCAATTTTATTGTGAAAATGGGAGACATAGTATACTTATTTAAAGCTAGATATTTCATCAGAAGATTATATACCTTGCCCTTAGATACAATATGTAAAGGGTAAGTTAGATGTCATGTTATGCATAGAATCAGAGACATCTCAAACCTACCTGTTGTAGGCCTTTATTTTATCAAATAATAGAATCATCTAATGTATATACATTAGTCTAATTCTATATGTTTTGATATATTCTATGTTATTATAATTACCACAAATCTCTAGAAAATTTAAAAAATTTTAACAAATAATGACACAAGAAAAATCATATTAAATATACTGAACTATATCAATATTTTAAATATCAACTTAAAGCTTAAATTTTGTGTGCCTTTATCTAATCAGAATATCTAAAATTCTAATTTTGAACACTACAAGTTTAATACAAAATGAATAACATAAGTTGTAATTGTAAGGCTTTCCAAAAAGGGCAAAAAGCCATGTGGTGCCTACTACCCCTTTTCAGGTAGAAAAAGCCAATTTAATTTTGGGAATATCCTATTTTTGCGCCCACTCTAACCCCCCACTGCCTATTAATTAGTATGTTAACAATGTTAAGCTCCTGTGTAGAGAAATCTCTCAGCTTTACCAAAACGTTAACTAACTTAGCTAAGTCCCCCAATAACGTTACCTATTTCCCCACAAAATCTGCAAATTTCAAAAAAGCTGATGGATTTATGACGCTCAAGATGCAATAATGTGATTTTGTCAAAGAATTTTGAGAATTCTGACCCCAATTTTACTTTCCTTTTATTATTTTCTCAATATTTTTTTCTAAAAAATTTAGTAGTTTGCTTTTGTTCAAACTTTGGGCCTCTGAAAATTGAGCATGCCTCAATTAAAAACTAAAAATTTTCTAAGAAGGTAAATTGAGGAACAGCTAATCAAGGCGTTCCCCACCACCTCCCCCACCCTCAGTTCTCATGCCAAATTTCAAACAAACCCTCTCCCCTCAAGCGTAAACCCAGGAACCTGCAGCCAGAGAAGATGCTGAGCCAAGAGCTACAGAGCCCAAGAACAGAGCTACAACCCACAATACCTCTTCCCTACTTAAAGTCCAATGCCCTTAATTGTGAAGGTACTGGCATATTTTATTCTATGAGATTTTTTTAATTATTAATTACAATCTTTCCCACTACCGCCATTTTCATTTTGCCATCTTTTAGCATTTTTGTGCAACATGACGACCACTAAAGACATTTTAGTGCATCTGCAAAGATGATTTTCCCCTTATCGACTAGAGGACTTGGTAGCCACAATCATAGCAGTTGCTTGGTTATTCTAAAGGTTGATCATAATTTGCTAGTGTGTAACCAGAGCTAACTTGGGCTCCACAAATCCTTACAGTAAGAGACATAAAAGAAAAGTAAACCTAATAACAACACTTTAAACTCAGGACAAAAATTATAAACGCAAACTTATATCTTTATATTGCAGCTGTATATATATCCTTAACATATTAGTCAAGTTCACATACTTCCATTTTTAAAAGTAAATTTACTGGAAGTAAACAAAATTTCTTAGTGAATTATCCATGGAAGAACTTATATTAAGAGTCAAAGGATAAAGTCCTTACAGCGTTATCATAATTATGTTATACTAAATTACAAACTTGATACTTAATCTCAAGACATATTGCTATCATGTATAGACTAAAGGTAATAAACATAACAAATTAGATGGTTTTTGAATTAGATTCCTATTAATAAATTGAAGAAAGTTATCCCTTAAAAATTAATGTAACCATGAAACAAAGTTTAAATAGTAAATAGGATGATATTTCTGACTGGGCGTCTCAGACAATTTATCCTGAGATAGTGATATACCAAATTATAAATATCTATTCAGACAGGATGCGTGGCGGCTCCCCTTTTGGGTTGGGCACCACTAGTGCCAAAAAACATCTATTCAGACAGTGGTATTATTTAATTGCTTGTATCTTTATTACTTATTATAAAACTTATCTATAATCCTTACGGTCTTTAAAAATTAATTCCTTTTATTTTATACATGATATTCTAAAATAAGTTAAAGGACTTTACAGCCTAGAGCTACATGATATAACATTTAGCCTCGGGTAACTAAAGCCTGATAGGGTTCCTTTACAAATGACAAAATTAGTTTTCTATCTACTATCTTTATAATCTGCTAGATTAGATATAAAATCAGATATAAGTTATCCTCTTATGTTTAAGTCACAATTCTTAGTAATAAAAGGTATCAACTAAGTTATAGAATTAAGTATTATTTCTGAAACAGTTTTTATATATGAATTTAAATAGTGAGTGAAGCTTATTTTTGATATTATAATAATTAACCTGATATGATATTATTACTTGATCTAAATTATATAGACTTATGGTTTTATAAAGCTTATACAATAAGCCTATATATGCTTATAAAATCTCGATTTTCATCACTTATCAATTAATGATGGTAAAGTTTTTTAATCTATCTGTAGTTATATTGACACATTATGTAAACTTATACATCAACTATGTAAGAATCATAGGCATGTACTTGAACTCAACCACCTATTTTTTAGTTTTAGAAGATAACTCTACAATTCTAATTTATTAGATTATAGCAATTAATAAAATATGGTTTTCATTCAACCAAAAAAGTTGAACTGCCACTATGTAAGCACTAACTACCATATATTCACTGATTTTAGCAATGGAGCTATGTTCAAGTACAAGTGTGTCCCAACCCAATATGGGGTTTGGCTACGCATTTTTACTTCAAAGTTTATTATAGTAATAGATAAAACTCCATTATGGCACCTTGGCAGCTATCCTAAACACCCATATCAGATGGGGAAGGGGATTGGAGGATCTTTGTTAGGTGCAGTCCTGAGAGCACACATTAGAGCAGAAAAATTGGGAGAAGGAGCAATAGCTGAATGTGCAGAAGGTGAAAAGCATCAAAGTTAATTTTTGAGATGCTTACTGTTGGTATTCCTACCAAATTGTAGATTTGGGTGTTTCAGCTTTAAAAATTGATCTCTTTATGACCAAATTTCCCAAACATCTGTTGATAATAATCCCTGACGAAATTCAATATCACTCAAATTCAGGGATCAACCCTGACTTATGCAGTCAACTATTGCTCCCTCAAAACTTTTTAATATCAGTGTTCAAACACAATCCATGAAGCAAGTGAAGCCTGTTCAACCGAGATAACTAGCCTGTCACAGATTCCCCAATTCGTTATAATAATAGATCTTGATTTGGGCTGATTGGATTTTTACCAAAACACCTCACTGATTTCCTTTATATTGTGAATTTTATGGTAATAAACTTTACTCTCTCTTTTTCGCTCTTTTAAGTAAAAATTGGTAAACATTTATTTAGGAATTAACACTCCAGACGTAGTATCCAGATTAAAAGACTTTTAGACAAAGAAAAAGCAACAAGGATTATTCAACACCTAGGAGCTTTGGGTCCCCTGGTTTATAAATTAAAAAGTAACAAGAGGTCTAAACCCTTGATCCCAACAAAACTGATGCTCCATGCCAGGTCCACCCTGAGTTCCTGGTAAAAGTATAAAACTAAATAAAAAATGAACAATAACAAAACAGCGTCAAATCTCTTTTTAGATCAGGAACGCCTTTAACTCTTGACAAATTTACACGTTATGATGCATGGGACGGAGCAACAAATTATCACCCTTGAGCAACACCAACTCAAACTTTAAGACGTGACTACCAAGATCAAAAGCAAAATCAGCAGTTAACTCCTCTTTTTGCCACCAAATCACCCATTTGTGCCGCCCATGATTGGTTAGACTCAATAAATCAGGATATTAATACCTTAAAAATTAAAGTTAACGCCCTCCACCCTTACAAAATGTCCAGCAGTATCTGTTCCTCTTTATGTAAAAACATCCCCCTGATGTCATTTCACATTGTTTGGCCATTAACCCTCCAGTGGCACATTCAAACCGTTGTTCAAAGTGAAGTACGTCCCAGGCGAGGGGAGCATCTTCTCTTTCTTATTTTGTTATAAAAGTGCTATGGATGAAGCCACTGACACTCAACTTCTCAAACACCTAACTAATTTCCTTAGTCTTATAGTTCAAGACATTATGGTACTTCATCTAATGCATTGCCAGACTTGGGATGATGTCAAGACTGCCTTGCTTCGGGAATTTGGGAGCAACCTAAATTTATACAACCAAAAGCAAACTTTTAGGGTATAAGCCTTAATTGGGAAGAAACTAACACTGAGTTTGCTCACCGTTTTTACCTTGAAGCTCAAGAGTTGGTTGCAAGAAAACGTCTTACTTTATATGACGCTATCACTGCTTCATCTTTGGAATTTAAAAATATGTCTAACATTCTACTTTATCTTAAAGTGGTGAAGTCTAAAAGGGCTTCTCTCCTCTAAAGTCAAAGAAGCTATTTTGGGATTTCAGTCAACCTAGTCAAACCTACTGGGACCACTCGTTTTAATACTAATAATAAGCCTCAGATCTAAGTGCTAGAGGTTATACCCCCAGGTTGCCTACACCTTGATTATATTGCACCCATTGCTAGAGAACCAACTAATTTGTAGACTTTATAGTATCCTTCAATAAAAGTCAGCAAAAGTTCAGTAAGTGTATTGCAAGAGGCTCTCTATGCTGACGGAATCAAATGCCTCAAGACCCTTGTTCTAGCTAAAGCTCTATTCCAGCACTTCATGATGTTTTTTTAGCTGCGCCTGCAGAAGTTAACGTAATTATTTATATTTTAGGAAATAAAAATCTCCATCTTTCTTACTTTGTATGTTGGTCAGTTACCCAAACTAATTTTGGCGCTGTAAGTCTTGGGGACCAGCCCCTACAACTGGATAGGGAGCAGCATCCCTTTCAGACCAAAAGGGGCAAAGGCCAAGTGGACCCCCTGTCACAGTTGAGCGACCTGGCACACGTGGTTGATGAGCGCTGGGTAACTGCCCTTCCACCTAGAGATATCCAAATCTCTCCCCTCCCCCTCCCCAACCCTGATAAAATTAATAGAGGGGACCTGCCAGGAGATCATGCAGGCCAGGGGCCTTGGGCGGGCCCCCTGGGACCCCCCACTTACCAGAGAAAATTTACCAAAATTTTGAAGAAACTGCCAGTGCAAGTATCAGAGCCTGGCCTGCAGATTCCAGGCTAATGGAGCCAGTCCAGACTGGTCGGGTCTGAGAATCAGATCAGAACTCAATTTCAGTTTTGAACCAGGCCACCAGTGACTCAGACCAGTTGCTCCCACCCCTCAGAATGGATCTGAGAAGCTTGATTGCATAGACAATCAAATCAAGAGTTCAGACCAGGTTGCAGACAACTGAGCACCAAGGCCACAGCCCCCAGGATGAATCCAGGAAATCTGAACCATTTGAGCTTCCTGACTCAAATGGTCAAGGCCCAGATCAGTACCATCGACCTGGTCTGGCCCCAAAAATTTGGGAAAATCAGCAAAAGTTTTTTTGATTTTTGCCAAGATTTTGAAAACCATCCATCCACTCCCCCACCCGCCAGCCAACCAAACCCCATCGCCAATCCCCAACCACCCAATACTTAAGGCAACTGCTCTGTTGATGGGCAGTTGTCAGTTCATTCTCTATTCTCCTCACGCTTTGCACCAAAATAAAGTTGATTACCCCAAATGCCTTGTCATGGACTCCACCTGTTTGTTTTTCCTATTCAAAATTCATGCCAATTAATCCAGCAAAGTGCACCACCACCCAAATAATTATCCTGATTGCCAAATGGGTCATCTGGTCACTCAACCCACCACGTGGTGGTGGATCATATCCACAGTGAACTGCCTCACTCTTGATGATGGAGTCAACTCTCCATCCATTTTTGCATATCTGTTAAATGTGGACCCATCCATTTGCTTTGCTGATGGGGTTTTCTGAGAGCGCTCCCCTATTGGAGCAGCCTCAGGGCGCCCCTGCCCCAATGCCCAGAGCTCAGCCCCCACACCTGGCTCATCCACCGTTGATCCCACCCACCTAAGGGCCCCAGAGTACCCTGACCAAGGGGGACTCAGCCCTAACGCTCATCTTGGGCCCATTTTCCCCTCTGACAGCACCCCTGTCCGCGCGGTGGGTCTTGTGCCGCCCCTCTCTGGCGCACAGACCCACCTACCCATAACTGAAGGCCAGCAACCGCGCACCCTGGAGGAGTCATCATCCTCCCCACCTCTCCCACCCTTGGGGGTTGCCCCCACAAGACTCGCGGTTGCCCCCATTGCAACCATCTGGTTTGCCTTGGGGGCCTTCAGTACATTTATAAACATTTACTTTCCTCACATCCCTACTAGATCCCCCTTCTTCTAGTCACATGGACCGCTGTGCCCTTGGCATTCTGGGCTCTCCACTGGGTGCTCACACACCCTGACTGGGAGCCCAGTCTAATTCTTATCAGCTGTTTCCATGACATAATGAACTGACCCATAACCTCAGCCTTCTCCACCCTCCTCACTGGCACTGGCGAAGCGTTGGCCTACGCCCTAACCTTAAATGTACTCTCTCTCTGCGACCTGGCCTTCTCCTGCTGGTCAGGCAGCCTCATTCATCTGAGCATGCCACCAGTTTGTGTTGACCTGGTCCCCACCCCGCAGACCCCTGGCATCAAGTGTCACCCCATCAGTCAACATGATAGGGTTGGGAGTCCCCCTATCCCTTCTGATGAGGTGGCCGACCAAATCCTGGGTGTCCTGGCAGAACTTCAGGTGCGCTTCACCGCCAATGGGGGAAAGCTCCCCTTCCTTCTGATGCCCAGCAGAGCGTAGCTCTCCTCGATGCCCTAGATGGGGACGCCCACCACTGGGTCAGGGGAGTGCTCCGCTCTGCTGCTAAGTCTGGGAACCCCACCCCCCTACTGGCGCTGGTTACTTTGGCGGTCCAGGCCCCTGAGTCTAGACTGGCGCGCCTCCTCCATCTGTCTCTTCACACTAGGGCAAACAGCCATGGACCTGCCCTCCTGATCAAAGCCTTTGCAGTCCTGGCCCCCATGGTGCCCATCCCCCCCAAGATCGCCATCTCCGCCTTCTGAGCTGCCTTGGACCCCACTGCAGCTGCCCATGCATCTTGGGACCCCCTCCCCAGGTCCTTAGAAATTGCATTCTTGGTGGCTCGCACAATTGGGGCCAGGCCCTTCCATACACCCACATGCGCTGTTGCAGCTCTTGAGGGGCCGCGTGCCACCCCCTCTCCCCCTGCCAGTGGTCGCGGCCAAGGGAAGCGCCCCCCAGGTCTCGCCGCCCTCTGCGCCCCCTCTGTACCCACCTTGGGTACCCTCCCCTTGGAAGAGCCCCTGCCTGCTGCACCCCCTGCTCTCACCCCAGGATCAGGAAAGTGGGCCCTTGATCCCCCAGAGCTCAGAGCCTGCCCACCCTGGCGCCACCACCCCCCCAGTTAACCTGGAGGCCCCCCTCAAAGAGAGTGGAGCGGGCATACGCATCAACCCTCGCTGCCCCATTTGGGACAAGGAGGAAGCAGAAACCCCCCCCCAGTTCCAGACCAGCCCAGGCGCCTCTTGGTCAATCTCTTCTAATGATGGGTCATGCTCCCTCCTCGGCTGCCCTCTCTCTTGCCCACCCCAATAAAGAAGATCAAGCCTACTTCTTGTTCCCTATCTCCTTCCCCTCAGAGTTGGGTGAATTTACCATGCAAGCCCTCCTCGACACCAGAGCGGCAGGCAACTTTATTGACCTCAGTGTGGCGCATTCCTTGGACCTGGCAATGGAAGAAGCCTCTTTGGTCCTGGGTGCTTCATCGGAGCCCATGAAGTCTTACCGCGTCTGACGCCCATTGCACTTCTCTGTCCACGACTTTGGGTTCTGTGACCACTTCTCAGCCGTACAGGACTTGCTCTACCCCGTGATCTTGGGGGTGGGCTGGTGGCGGTGACAGCAGGTCCGCATCAATCTTGCCAATAACTCCTTGTTGTTCTCAAACCTCAAGTTGAGTGGAGAGTTTCCCTTGTTGAAAACCCTCCCCCTTGACACATCCCTCAGCTCTATTTCTCCCCGGACCCCGCTCCTATTGACCTCCCTTCAGACTTCCCACCCTTCCTAACCCCCTATAAGTCCATCTTTGACATGTCGCTGGCTTCCAAGCTCCCCCTACACTCTGAATATGACCTAACGTTTCAGCTGACAGTTGACCTAGTCAAGATCAACTGCCCCCTCTACCCCTACACAGAGGAAGAGGACAAGGCCTTGGGGACTTGGCTAGACGAGATGCTAGAGAAGGGTTGGCTTATCAAGAAATCTTCACCAGGTCGCCTCCCCCATAGTTTTCGCTCAGAAAGCAGATGGCACCCTGCGCCCTTGCATCGACTATGGCCACCTCAACAACATCACCATCCCTGACCCCTACCCGTTGCCCTTAGAGCAGACCATTGCCCAAGCCATCGCCAAATCCTGGGTCTTCTCAAAACTGGATCTGGTGAACGCCTTTAATCAGGTGAGGGTGGCGAGAGGACAAGAGTGGCTCACAGCTATCCGCACCCGCTGGGGTCTTTTTCAATTCAGAGTGATGCCTTTCAGACTGAAGAATGCTCCAGCCACCTTCCAACGCCTCATCAATGATGTGCTTGGGGACTTGCGCTTCTCATGCGCTGTAGCCTACATTGATGATATTCTGATCCACTCCCCTACCCCAGAGCAACATGCCAAGGATCTTGAAGCAGTGGTGGCAGCCCTCCACAAAGCAGGGCTCTTCATGAAACCCTCAAAGTGCGAATTTTTCTGGGATGAAGTGACCTTCTTAGGTAACCTCATCCTGAAGGATGGATATGCTGTTCCACCCTCTAAGCTTGAGGCGATCCAGTCTTGGCCTACCCCTACTACACAGAAACAACTCCAAAGTTTCCTCAGCACCATTACCTTCTTAAAAAAATTCTCCCAGCCCTCGCCCAACTGGCGGCACCCCTTCACCCCCTCACTGGGAAAAACGCCCCCTTCAAGTGGTCCCCAGAATGCCAGCAGGCCTTCAAGTCTATCAAGGAGGTTTTCCTCACCGCCCCAGTCCTGCGGCATGCTGACACCTCCCACCCCTTCATTGTAGCCTGCAATGCCTCATCAGTGGCAGTGGGCGCCATGCTGCTACAGGAGCATGAGGGGGTCGAGCACCCAGTGGCCTACTACTCCCACAAATTCACTTCCACAGAACAAGCATGGCCAATATATGACAAGGAGCTAGCGGCAGTGGCGTGGTCACTCACCCACTGGCAATACCTCCTGCAAGGCGCCCAGCACAAAATCACCATTTGGACTGACCATAAGGCATTACTATACTACCACAAACCCCAGAAGTTGGGGCACCGCCAAACTCGCACATACCAGGACCTCTGTGGGTTTCATTTTAAATATGAATTCATAAAAGGCCCCCTGAATGTGTTGCCAGACATGCTCAGCTGGAACCCATCGCTATCACCCAATGGTGGAGAGGACCTGCTAGAGCTTACTACTGTAGTGCCCCCTCCCAAATCCTCTCCTTGGCTCCTCCAATGGTAGCCTTTGCTGACCTTGCCCCTGACGCCCCACTCCTCCCCCGCGTCCTCGCTGCCCAGACCTGTTGCCCCAAAGGGTTAGAGCTTTACACTGACCTAGAGTCCTCAAGTCAGAAGAGAGCCCCATACACCCTGCAGGAGGGAACCATCTGGTTCCATGATCAGGTTTGGGTCCCCCCATCTCTACGCAACTGTGTTATCAAGAACACCATGTCCCCCAGACTGTTGGGCACCCCAGCATCAAGAAGTGCGCTGATCTCATAAAGAGAACTTATAATTGGCCAGGGTCCTCAAAGGACATCCCCGCCTGGATCTCCCGCTGTGTCACCTGTGCCAGAGCAAAATCAGACTGATCTGGAAAAAAGGGGTTGCTACACCCCCTGCAGCAGGCAGAAGGCCCGTGGACCTCAGTCTCAGTAGATTTCATCGTGGAGCTCCCCCCTCTAATGGCTCAGATGCTATCATGGTAGTCGTTGATCGTTTTACCAAGTTTGCCCTCTTCATCCCCTGCCTCTCCTCTATTACTGCGGTGGAGACCGCAAATTTATTTGTCAACCATGTCTTTGCCATGTTTGGTCTCCCCAAAGAGATAGTGAGTGACAGGGGACCCCAGTTCACCGCCCAGTTCTGGGAAGAGTTGCTAACCCTCCTCAGCATCAAGCCCTGCAGATCCACAGCCTACCACCCCCAGTCCGATGGGCAGACTGAGCGGGTGAACCAGGTACTGGAGCAGTACCTGCGCTGTTATGCGACGGCCTCACAGGACACTTGGGCCAAGGACCTACCCCTCGCACAGTTTGCATATAACAATTCACTCCACTCCTCGACCAACCTCTCCCCCTTTGAGGCCACCCTGGGTTACAACCCCTCCTTCCAAGTTGGCCCGCAGCTCTCCTCAACAGTCCCTGCAGCCGAAGACCATGTGTGTGCACTCCGCGAGACACACAACCTGGTTCATGAACATTTGACAAAGTCCATCAAGGATTACAAAAAGTTTGCTGACTGGAAGCGCCTACCTGGACACAAGATTGAAGTCAGCTCCCTTGTCATGCTGGACACCCACAATCTTCCCTTAAAAGCCCCCACCCAGAAACTTGCAGCCAAACGCTCTGGCCCCTTTGAGGTGGAGAAGGACTTAGGCAATGGAGCCTATCATTTGAAGCTGCCCGCTCACTGGAAGCAGCATAACGTCTTCCACACCTCCCTCCTGACCCCCTTCAAAGGGAAAGGCCAACATCACCAGAGCCAATCCTCATTGGGGAATCCCAGGAAGTGGAGGTGGAGGCTATCCTGGCTTCCCAGAGGTCCCACAGATCCGTTCAATACCTGGTTGCCTGGAAAGGCTACCCCTCATATGAGAACAGCTGGGTGAGTGCACGCGACTGCACAAATTGCAAGGACCTGATAGAAGAATTCCACAACTCCCACCTGGCAGCCCCCCATCCACCCCAGAAGATTGCAGCCATCCTGGCCATAAAGCTCCCAGAGAGGCACAAGAACTATGCCCTGGTCCATGCCCCAGGTGGGGGCCTCCTCCCTGTCAAAAAAGGAAAGGGTAGTGTAAGTCTTGGGGACCAGCCCCTACAACTGGATAGGGAGCAGCATCCCTTTCAGACCAAAAGGGGGCCAAAGGCCCAAGTGGACCCCCTGTCACAGTTGAGCGACCTGGCACACATGGTTGATGAGCGCTGGGTAACTGCCCTTCCACCTAGAGATATCCAAATCTCTCCCCTCCCCCTCCCCAACCCTGATAAAATTAATAGAGGGGACCTGCCAGGAGATCATGCAGGCCAGGGGCCTTGGGCGGGCCCCTGGGACCCCCCACTTACCAGGGAAAATTTACCAAAATTTTGAAGAAACTGCCAGCGCAAGTATCAGAGCCTGGCCTGCAGATTCTGGGCTAATGGAGCCAGTCTGGACTGGTCAGGTCTGAGAATCAGATCAGAACTCAATTCAGGTTTTGAACCAGGCCACCAGTGACTCAGACCAGTTGCCCCCACCCCTCAGAATGGATCTGAGAAGCTCAGATTGCATAGACAATCAAATTGAGAGTTCAGACTGGGTTGTGGACAACTGAGCACCAAGGCCACTCTGAACCACTTGAGCTGCCCAACTCAAATGGTCAAGGCCCAGATCAGTACCATCGACCTGGTCTGGCCCCAAAAATTTGGGAAAATCAGCAAAAGTTTTTTTGATTTTTGCCAAGATTTTGAAAACCATCCATCCACTCCCCCACCCGCCAGCCAACCAAACCCCATCGCCAATCCCCAACCACCCAATACTTAAGGCAACTGCTCTGTTGATGGGCAGTTGTCAGTTCATTCTCTATTCTCCTCACACTTTGCACCAAAATAAAGTCAATTACCCTGAACGCCTTGTCATGGACTCCACCTGTTTGTTTTTCCTATTCAAAATTCTGCTGATTGATCCAGCAAAGCATGCCGCCACCCAAATAATTATCCCAATGATCACCAAATGGGTCATCCAGTTGCTTGACCCCACCATATGGTGGTGGATCATATCCATGGTGAACTGCCTCACTCTTGATGATGGAGTCAACTCTCCATCCATTTTTGTGTATCCATTAAATGTGGACCCATCTATTTGCTTCACTGACAGGTTTTCTGAGAGCGCTCCCTATTGGAGCAGCCTCAGGGTGCCCCATCCTGATGCCCACAAGCTTGGCCCCCACACCTGGCTCATCCACCGTTGATCCCACCCACCTAATGGCCCCAGAGTACCCTGACCAAGGGGGACTCAGCCCTAACGCTCATCTTGGGCCCGTTTTCCCCTCTGACAGCACCCCTGTTCCACGCGGTGGGTCTTGTGCCGCCCCTCTCTGGCGCACAGACCCACCTACCCATAACTGAAGGCCAGCAACCGCGCACCCTGGAGGAGTCATCATCCTCCCCACCTCTCCCACCCTTGGGGGTTGCCCCACAAGACTCGCGGTTGCCCCCATTGCAACCATCTGGTTTGCCTTGGGGGCCTTTGATATTTTTTATAAACATTTACTTTCCTCACATCCCTACTAGATCCCCCTTCTTCTAGTCACACAGACCGCTGTGCCCTTGGCATTCTGGGCTCTCCACTGGGTGCTCACACACCCTGACTGGGAGCCCAGTCTAATTCTTATCAGCTGTTTCACATCCTATCACAATACCCTCTGGCTCACAAGTTATTTTGAATACGGGATTCCAGATTCTCACCCCTTATATTCAAATTTTGAGGCTAAGTGGACACCCAAATCCTTCAATCAAAGAAGCGTTGACCTTCACGGGGATTTTGGATCCTGCCTATAGGAAATATATTTCTATCTTATTAGGTAATTTAAAGAATCATACCATCCAAGTCCCTCAGCATGCCTCTATCACTTATGTAAAATAATGTATATTGATAATATTGCTGATGTAAGCTGTTTTGGCTCATTACAGAACATAGGATTCAACCCCCTACCCACCATAGCTCTGGTCAAAATCAGGATTGGAGATAATGATACCCCTAACTAACACCAGAATGTCAAAGACCTTCTTGAGGAGTATGGCAATATTTTTCCTCAGGATCAAGTGAATATGGGAAAATGTCCAGGGCAACTCACCAAATTGAGACTGAGGCTCACCCTCCATTCAAACCCCAGCCATACCAAAAATCCAAAGTAGAGGAAGCTCAAGTGGCCTTAAAGTTACAGCAACTGTTGAAGGCCAGTTTATTAGTGCCTTCTAAAAGCCCATGGGCTTCCCCACTTTTATTAATTCAGAACAAGTATGGTGGCCATCATGTTGATATGGATTATCGCTGCCTCAATTCTATCACACAAAAAGATAGATATCCATTGCCACGTATAGATGACCTTATGCTTGATGTCAGGGTCCCACTATTTCTCTTCTATGGATCTTTCCAGCGGATACTGTCAAGTTGACTTGTCACTGGAAGATTGTGAAAAATGCGCTCTTTTTTTAAGTGAAGGACTATTTGAACCCACTCAAATGCCTCAGGGGTTATGTAACGCCCATGCTACCTTCCAACGCGCTAAGGACGAACTTTTAGGCGATTTAAAACGCTCCTGTGTGCTCATTTATCTTGACAATATTACCATTTTTAGGACCTTTATCAAACATCTAACCACCTCAGGTGATTCTTTCAGTGGTTACAGCATCATCATTAAAACTTAAACCGTCCAAATGCTCTTTCTTCCAGAGTGAGATGGATTTTATGTGCAATAAGGTAAGTAAATATGGAATATCTATTATAGATGACAAGGTCCTGGCCATTTCCAAAATGTCCCCTTAAATCCCTACAAGGCGTACAAGTCTTCTTAGGGATGGTGGGATATTATAGCCAGTTTATCCCACACTTTGCAGACACCTCAAAGCCTCTAGCGTATCTATTGAAGAAAGGGATACCCTTTCAGTGGAAAGAAGAGCAACAACAGGCCTTTTGCTACACGTCTCTCTCTCCCACTCTTAGTATCTATTAAACCAATTTTGATAAGCCCTTTCTATTCTTTACCAATGCTAGTGATATAGCTATTGGAACCATACTATCCCACCATGAAGAAAACTTAAAGAACCATCATATCGCCTACTATAGAAAGACCTTATCCAAAGATTAATGAAACTATAGCGTTACAGAGTGCAAGTGCTTGGCGGTCCTACTGGCTATTAAGGATTTTCAACCTTATTTATACAGGGAATAATTCACCATATTTACTGACCATGCTTCCTTGCGATGGCTACAGCAAATGTAGGGCCCCAATGGGAGTTTAGCCTGTTGGGCGTTAAAACTTAAAAACTACAACTTTTCTATCATCCATCAACCTGGTACCATACACCAAAATGTGGATTACCTATCTCAGCTTCCCATATTAACTTTAAATGACCCTGAAGATGATCAACTCCACAACCTCCTAACTCAATTACATTTATGTAAAGACAAATCTCAGACCCTTCAAAAGGAATTAGCAGAAATATCAGCAAGCACTGAATTCCATAATGACCAAATGTATAAATTTGTGTCCCAAAAATGGTTGCCCTATGTATGACCTTCAGCTTAAACTAGTGTCATATTGAAGTCACATTGGCAAATCAGCCATGAGAAAATTTGGAAAACCTACCAGTGGCTTAAGACTCAATGCTACTGGGAAGGAATGCTTGTTTTAATCCATGATGTATTAGAGTCCTGCCTGGTATACAAAAGTCAAGCTGGACCTAATCCCCAATCTCAACATCCAGTGGTTCCACCCTGTGAACCCACCATACTATATGTATTGATGTTGTGGGACCTTTCTTTAATTTACCTAATGGTCATCAGTTCATCCTTCCAGCCGTGGACCATTTAACTAAGTGGATCAAAACAGTATCTCTACCCTCAGCTTCAGCAAAGGCTACCGCCAAACTTTGTAGAACCAAATTATCACCCAACATGGGTGCCATAACATCATTCTTCCTTACAAAAACAAAATTTTTAACTGACGCTGGCGAAAGATTTAGCCAAACTTATGGAAACCACACAGTTATTCTCCACCCCCTACCATTTTGCAACCAATGGATATTAGATTGTGAAAATGGTACTCTAACTGCAACCCTCCAGAAAATGGCTATGACTGACCCCTTTCATTGGCCCAATATTTGCCTAGTGCAATTCTGGCTTATAGGATCAGCTGTCATCAAATAACTAAGATGTCGCCCTTCCAAGCATTGTATGGCATAAATTATCATCTACCTTTTAAAGTATGGGCTATGCTCGACAAAGCCTCCCCCAATGCCCCTGAAGTCACTATGCAAGGTATTGCCAATGAAGTTATCTGAATTCAGGCCCTGGCTTCCAAAAGCCTTTCTGCTACAACTAGTAGATAAACTACTAGTTGAATGTTAATCATGACGCTCTGCACACCATCCAACTAGTGACCTAGTCCTTTTCTACCATCACTGTCCTGGAGGTCGTGACAACAAATTGGGAACCATTTGGTAGGGGCCCTACAAAGTCATTTATAAGCAGGGCAACAAACACTCAATTTTGGAAGTCGTTCAGGACTGTGGAAAATCATGTACATAGTTGTTTTCTTCATCTGTTTTCCCTCCTACGCCAAGATCTAGAGGGGGCGTTGTCAGGATTCCTACCCAAATTGTAGATTCAGATGTGTTGGCCAAAGGGAATCAACACCATCTTACTAGCCCAATATCTGTCAGAGATACCCCTGACGAAATTCATTAGCTCTCAAAGTTGGGGATCAACCCTGACTTATGCGGTTGACTATTGCTTTTTGGAGCTTCCTAATCTCAGAGTTCAAACATGATCCATGTGGCAAGTGAAGCCTATTTGACCGAGATAAATAGCCTGTCACAGTCCCCCCAAATCCATTATAATTATAGATCTTAGGTTGGACTGCTTAGATTTTTACTGAGATACCTCCCTGCTTCCCTTATATTGAGGATTCTAAGATAATAAACTTTACTCTCTTTTTCGCCTTTTTAAGTAAAAATTGTAAACATATATTTGGGAATTACCATTTCTGACATAGTATCCGGGGTAAAAGACCTTATAACCAGGAAAAGTGTGATGGTTGAGGTCTATCCTCAGCATCACATTGCCCTGATCTTTGGTAAGACAGGGCAGGCTGTGTCTGTATGCATGGAGGAGGAGGGGGCGTTGGTTCTGGCAAGGACGCCTAAGGGGCTGGAGCTTGGAGTAGGCCAAGGAGCAAGATGGGCGTCCAAGTCAGAACAAAACGGAAAACGAGTAAAATGGGTAGTTTTGAGATTCAATTTGGATTTGAATCAAGAATGGAATGAAACGGGTGCTTGGGAGTTTCGCGGTTCAATTGGGATTCGAAATGGAACTGGCGCGGAACCGTTGAGGATCAGAACTGGCACAGAATCATTGAGTAAAGATTCCGCGATCCTGCTGTAAAGTTTACACCAAACATCATTCAAGTTGGCACCATAATCTTATATTATATTTTATTTTAGCTTTTAGCATGTGTATATAGGGAAGGAACTGGGAGCTGGAGGCTCCTCAGTTCTGTTTTCTATCAACTTGGCTAAATATTAAATAAAAGAACTTAAAAATTCATATATTTATAATTTGGGTTTATTTTAAAGATATTGCCTAACTGCAGCCATGTTTGGCTTAAATCAACAAGAATTGGTCTTTGAGAGTGAGCTTGGGAGGGCTATTGCCTCCCTCTATACCTTGTCTTGGAGTCAAGGCATGTTGCTGGGGTTAAGTATACTTGCAACTGTCTTCCAGGGGGTGCTTGTCCAATCTTGTAGCGCGCACCAGGAGAGTAGTATCAGGAGTCCTGTCAGCCCTATGGTCTTTAACATGGATCCTGTTGCCCAACTCATTCGTGGCTCATTGGAAGGAGCCAGTGCGTTACATTAAACAGAACTCGTTTACTTTCCTGTCGTTGTGGTGGCAAGCAAAAAGAGGTGCCAGAAGAAGTTGTGTTTCCAATGTGGTATAACCATACTGCAACACTCTTGATGGTGATATTCTCCACCGTTTTTTTGCTTCATGAATTATACCAGGTTTTAGAGTGTGTGTCCCGGGATGGTGGGAAAGTGGTAGGGCCTTGGAAGGACAAAGGAAGAATTCCCACAGTTTTAAAATCGGAAGACTTGGAACTGATCCACCAGACGTTTAGCCAGGTTCAGTTTCAGGGACGTTTGACAAAGGCAGTGGGTGGAGAGGATTCGTTTGCCTTGCAGTTAAGTCAGGTTCTGTT